>CAUYQG010086686.1:0-119073 GCA_963574415.1 Tarsius wallacei
TGTTGCCTCATGATATTTCATCCATTTTGCCATTCTATGACTTTTCAGTGGTACATTTAGTCCATTCACATTCAGGCTAATTATGAATGAAATGTGAGGGTTTATCACTGTTATGAGGTTCTTATAGAGTTGTTGTTCCTGGTTTTTTTGTTGTCTTTCTTTTGATTTTTGGGTTGATTCAATCTTTTTCCTGCACTCTTGTGAAGAATGTTGTCATTCTTTTTTCCTTTTCTTCTGTGTTTAATACTTTCTTAAGTGTTTCTTATAGAGCTGGTCTACAGGCAGCGTAAGTTCTTAGGGATTGAATGTCTGGGAAAAATTTTAATTCTCCCTCACTGATGAAGCTTAGATTAGCTGGGTAGATTATTCTTGGTTGAAATTGTTTATCTTTGAGAACTTTGAAGATTGGGCTCCAAGCTCTCCTAGTCTGAAGTGTTTCTGTAGATAAATCTGCTGCTGTTCTAACTGATCTTCCCCGGTAGGTAGTCTGACCTTTTTCTCTTGCTGCTTTTAGGATTTTTTCTTTTATACTTACTTTCTTTAGGCAAATTACTATGTGTCTAGGAGTTGGTCTTCTCATTTGTTATCTTGCAGGGGTTCTCTGAATCTCTTGTGTTTGAATGGTCGCATCACTGATGAGATGAGGGAAGTTTTTTTGAATAATTTCATGGAATGTTTGTTCCAGAGTGCTCTCTGTCTCTCTTTCTGCCTCAGTAAGTTCAATTACTCTTAGGTTCAGCTTCTTGAAATAATTGCTCATCTCTTGAAGGTTTCGTTCTGTCTTTTTAAGCTTCCTTTCTATGTTTTTGACAGTTTGGGTTAGTTCTATATTTTGGTCCTCAAACTCTGAGATTCTTTCTTCTGCTTGGCTAATTCTGCTCTCTATGCTTATCAATTTGTTATTTATTTCATTCACAGTATTCTTTATTGCTGTTATCTCAGTTATCAACTCCTTCCTATTTTCCTATTGTTTCTCCTCAATTCTTTTTATTCTCTCTATTAATGTCTCGATATCTGGGTTTGTAGTTTGAGACCAGTCATTCTGGGGGCTCTTCATTGTTTGCATTTTGAAGTCTGTTTTCTCAAAATGTGTCTGTGTGAGACCCATATTCTTCTTTTTGTTTTTCTTCATTTGTGTAGATTCCCCCCATACACACCTTTTTTTCCCTCTTCTTTAATTCTGTTGTTCAGGGATGGTGGGGTTGCTTTTACTTCTGTTTGCTGTCTCCTATTCTTCCTTATGTGGATCCTCTGGCTTTGTTCAATTCTGAAGCTGGACTGTGGGTTGGGGGCTGAAATTTTTGCAGTTTTGGGATTTAATTGAGGGGGCATGCTGTGATTCAAAATTGATCTGCAGATCCCAGTATCCACCGACAGGTTTATGGGCACCCTGGAAACCACTTCCCACTGCCTTACAATCTTTCCATGCAGTGGGGGTGTAGATTTGCTTCCTGGAAGCAAAATGAGGGAAGAAGAAGGAAAATAATGGAAAAAAGGAAGGAGGGGGGACAAGAGGAAGATGGAGAGAGATAAGAGTAAGAGGGAAAACAGATGTACCAACTAACAAATGAAAAGAGACACAAAGACAGAAAAAAATTTTTTAAAAAAACTAAAACATACAGTTAATCATACAAACACACAATCCAACAAAAACCTGCCTATTGATGTACTCTTCCCTTACACAAACAGGAAGACTAAAGAAAAAAGAATCAGTAAAATAACAGAAGCAAAGCAAGTATGAAAATGTTATCAAAAACAGAAAGAGAAAAATCTGAAACAAAAAACAAACAAAAATGAACAAAAGAAACACAAAAAATAAAAATAAAAAGATAAAAACAAGGAACCCAACTTGCTCTGTGGTCGTTCCTGTAAGTCCATCGTCCTTTCAGCCGGGATCTCTAGTCCCTCCCCTCTGCTCTCAGCGCAGGCAGATAGGGTTGCTCACAGCTTGGGTCATATGCCCCAGGCCTACTTTGGAAGGAGGGTGGATCAGATCTGGACTCATCCGGCTTGCTGCCTGTCAAGTCTGTCACTCAGATATGACCTGTCTGTGTCCAATTCAGCATGGGGGAGGGGCTTCTGTCTCTCCAAGTTTGATGAGATTATTTTAGGTCCCAAGTTGGATGCTGGGTGGAGCTGGGTAGAGCTGGGTGGGGCAATGCAGATCTCTGCCTGGTCCTTAGGTCCCAAGTTGGAGGTTGGGCAGAGCTGGGCAGGGCAATGCAGGTCTCTGCCTGGTCCTGAGACAGAGAAAATGGCTGTGATCGGCATCTCCTCACAAGGCATGGGGCTCCTCTCTGGCTCTCTCTGATCTTTTCTCTCCACTGATCAGATCCAGGGCTCTAGCTGATCCGCTATAACAGGTGATGGTGTGGGCCAGGCATCAGGCGATGAGAATCAACTGGATTCAGGCTTTTCTCAGGAGACTCCTGAGAGCAGCAGACGATCTTGTGTGCACCCATGCTCCAATCTCAGGGCAGTGGGGACTTGTAGTCACCCTCAGATGGGGGGCCTGGGTGCATGAACCCAAGTCTTCCCTCAGACGGACTTTCACTCTCTCACCAGCGCACGCCCATCCACGCAGAGAGTCTTTAAGGACACTTGCTTTTGCGGAGAGTCTCCCAGTCTGACCTGTCTGGTTGCCATCCTAAGCTCCGCCCCAGTAATCAAATTTCAATGTGAGTTTTGGAG
The DNA here is from genome assembly GCA_963574415.1 of Tarsius wallacei. Lineage (NCBI taxonomy): Eukaryota > Metazoa > Chordata > Mammalia > Primates > Tarsiidae > Tarsius > Tarsius wallacei. The sequence continues at coordinate 2,692 of CAUYQG010086686.1, forward strand.
AGGGTATTCAAACCGTGATACACACTCTCTCAAGGAGTAGTCTCTAAACACATAGGCCATTTTTCTGTCCTGTGTATGAACACAGCTTTAAGTCTTCTGTATTCTTTGTTCCTTCTTCCTGAAACATTTTGGCCTAATTTATAATACAGTTAGCTGTTGTGCAATACTTGGTAGCAGGAGAGCTCTAGGTTCTAAAAAAAGTGAGATCGTAGACAATCTTACCTGGCTACTTTGGGAGAAGATTCAGGAAAAAGAAGTTGGAAATGAACCCCCAGCTTAGAAGAGGTTGCTAATTTGAATGAGGGGGCCTACGTATCTTAATCTTTTACTTAGGATTCAGTTGTCACCAACTCTTCTAGCCTCAGTGGAATTAATTAGACAACGCTACTTTATTTTCTGAGCTCCTTTTCTACTTTCCAGTGTCCTCACTTCTTGGAGACCCAGGGTTTTATGCTGTTCTATTGCTCTTCAGAATCCTTATCATTCTGTATTCTCTGAGGAAGGACTCAAATCCCCAAATGATCCCTCCCTACATTCTCTGATTCGTTCACAATCTTGTGCCCTCTTGAATCTAATCTCAGCCAGTTATTAGAAAAACTCGGAGAAAACACTTCTTAGGTCACAGTTTCACAAACTTGCCTGCATATTCAAGTCGCCTAGGAAATTTTAAGAAATACTAATTTCTGTCATCATCCCCAGAGATGAGTATGTAATTGATATGAGATGCATTCTGGATACTTCAGAATTAGAGAAATCTGGCTTCAAATTTGAAATATTCCAAAAATGGAAATGTTACTCTGTATCCTAGTTTGTGAATTTTTTCAAGTTACCCATTCTCTATCTCATGTAGTTCATTTATCAATAAGATTAAGGCAATAATAACTATCCCAGCAATGAGTTGTGATTATTGAAATAACCTACACAATATTTGTCATAGAGTAAGAACTCAATAAATTTGAGTTTGTTTCCTTTACAGCCTCAGACTCGTGGCCACAGAAAGGTTGTGCTTCCTCCATCTCCAGGATAGTAGGGTCTTCTCTCTTCCTTACACCCATGAAAGCATGGTGACATAGTTGGCAGTATCCCCCCAAGAATCTGCAGTCCATGTACAACTTCCTCGGTTAAAGTTTGCATTGCTACATGTTCCAACGTGAGATTCTTTGAAATAGATAAAATGGTGCTGATCCATAATTTGCCGTGGCCTGTCTGTTACACAGCATTTTGAAAACAGTTCTAGACACCCATATCCTGTTTGTCTTCTTGATGCCAGCACTTGTATAACAGCCAATTACAAGGCATTTGTCATTGTTTTTATACCATAACTTGGTAATTTGATTTAGACAGGGGCATTTTATGTTGATAAATCTAGGTAGATTATCAAGTCAGAATACATTTATTAAAACACCAATTAGCTCTTGCTCCTTCATCCATCATAAGACCTTTAATTCTTGTATGTTTTTGTCAGGGTGTTCCAGGAACCAATGTTTGCCTGAGTGAATGACTTAAATCAAATTGTCATTTTATAAGGATTAACTTATCTCTAAACTTCAAGGCAAGCTGTTCTTTATGCACTCTATGAATAATAAGCAATATTGCTTCCAAGCCCTGCTACTCCATTGTTGAGATACATAATGGGAAATAATAAGTCTAAGAGGTCAAAAGGTAGTGTTCTCCAAAGGGAAGTAAACTCCCAGGGTGCTTGTGGAGATAAACAAATGCATCAGTGATATGAGTGCAGTGGAAAATTGAGTTATCAACAGTCAAGGTTGGGAAGAAAAGAGGTGTCCAGTGAGAGGAGCAGATGTTGTTCCTCTAATAAATGATTATTTTGGATGTTCTTAAGCTGAACACAATATATTTCTCTCCCCTTCCCCAACTTTTAAAAAAATCAGTTGACAAGAGTAATATTTCTCTAAATTCCTAAAGTGTCTTCTCAGGGTTGTGTATCCTACTGCTTACTAGCCACCACTGATGGCTTGCATGGAAACATCTGTAGTGGTGGCAGTAAAAGAGCTACTCCTGAAGGACAAAACAAAAAAGAAGACAGAGTTGGGCAGGAAAGTAGGTGAACTTCAAGGAAGCAGAGGTGAGAAAAGTGGAACCCATTGATTTGAAAGAAAAGCCCTTCAGTAAATCTTTGTTGAGCACTGAGCACTGATTTGGGTCAAGGCATTATGCATGCATTTGTCAGTATTTTTTTTTTTTTTTGGTTGAAATGTCAAAAAACTATTTTGAGTAAGCCCAAGCAAAAGGTTGGAGCAACAGTGGCGTGGCTTACAGAATAGAGAAGACAGCTGGGCTGTGGTGGCTTTTTTCTTTTGTAAGTACACTCATTCTCTCTAGCTTCAGGAAGTTCTTCCCTGAGCAACAGGGAACATGGCCTCCTGTTAGGTAGCGAACTAACATCGTTTATTTGAGTGATGCAAGATGTAGAATTTTCTCTGATAGCTCAATTTAAGGAATTGTAGGAAGAACTCTGGCCCTGCTTGGATCACATACCTCCCTTGAACCATAAGGCATAGGGGAGTGGTAGGCTGTGACTGGAAGGTCTGACTCATATACTCATCCTTGGCTTAAGTTGGGGTATCCGTGATTGACTGTTACCACAAGGTACACATTTGTTGAGTCAAAAATAAGCTATTCTCCAAAGAAAGAAACTGTTACCAGAAACATTGGGAATACGGATAAGAAGTGATAGTGGGCAGACACACTTTCCCTGAGCAGCAACTGAACTAAAATAAGGAATACAAAGATAATCAAGGCAGATGGGGATAGACACTGTCCTCAAGGAACTCACCTCTTGTCAGGGAGCTAAGATATGTTCAAAAATACCTTTAACATCCATAGATCAAAGCAAAAAGTGAAAAGCATTTTTTTGAGAAGAAAGAAAATGGGAAAAAAACAGGCTGAGAAGAGAGCAGATAGGCCTAGCTTTTATATGATACTAACATCATAGCTATGGGAAAAGAGTAAGAGGTACTATATGAAATGTGCAAGCTAGCTGAGTCTACAGGACATCTCAGGGGACCTGGTTCCTGTGCAAGCCCTATGTGTGGTTTTTTTTTGTTTGTTTGTTTGTTTGGGATTGTTTTTGCCACCAAAGTAAATGAGCAATACCAGAGACCTCATTTTCCCTTTTAACTCTGCATACATACTGATCTTCCACTAACTAATTTGTTTTATTTTATATTGCATATGGACATAATCCACTGTTTCTTTAAAAAAATATGAGAAACATCGAGTGGGAATTGCTGTCAAACCCGGACTGCCAGAAGAAGAGAATCAAATGATTATGGAAGGGGTGGGGCAAAGTCAGGTTGTTTGAGGGAGGATGAGGTCTCTGTGCTCGTTAGATGTATTTTACTAGGAACAGAAAGGGTTGACTTCTAGGCCAGGCCCTGACACCAACTTGCTATGTGTCCTCAGGCAAGTCATTTCACCTCTTTGGGCCACAAATTTTTCATATCTAAAATGAGAGAGATTGAATTAAATTAAGGATGACAAATTTTTTTGCCACATGTGCCAATTCTGATCAATTAGCAGTGAAAAGAGTTGTGTCTGGACTTAGTGGGAAAGACTTCAAGAAACGAGGCTGGGCTCGGTGGCTCAGCCTGTAATCCCGTGCTTTGGGAGGCCGAGGTGAGTGAATTGCCTGAGCCCGCAGGGTCGAGACCCACCTGGGCAACTTGGCGAGACCTCGTCTCTACAAAAAATAAAATAAAATTAAAAATTAGCCAGGCATGGTAGCACGCGCCTGTAGTACCAGCTACTTGGAATGGTGAGGCGGAAGGATCACCGGAGCCCAGCAGGTCGAGGCTGCGGTGGCTGGGAGCGGCCACTGCACTCCAGTCTGGGTGACAGAGTGAGACGTCAACTCAAAAAAAAAAAAAAAAAAAAGAAGCGAGGTAGGTAAGAGGTCATCATCTGTCATTAGTGCTTTAGTGGGAATTGGTTTGCCAGGAATTTTCCATGTGACAGATGAAGCATGAAGCATTTCCCCCCCTAGGAAAGAGTGTGAGGAAAATGGTCCAACCTTTCATCTCTCCAACCAAACAGAAAGTCTCTCGGTTTTCACTGGCAACATCCCTAGAATGAGTTTTCTGCATATAGCTTTCCTAGTCTTTCATTTCATGGTGGTGTTGCAGCCGTTTTTATTTGTAGACCTCCTTGAGAATCTGCTAATACCACAGACTCCTCCTCCATCCCAAATAACATAAATATTCCATATTTTGCATAAAGTTTCAGGAGTTTCATAGCCCTTCTGAAGACCAAACATGTAGCCTAAGAAAACTCTCCAGAATTATGAATTCCAAGTTATAAACCCTTGATATTAAATGCAATGTTATTTTATCAGTATGGTACTTCTAATTATAAATTGATATTTAGAAGAAAAAAACCCTCATTATATATTTAAATGAAGTTGCATCTCTCAAAACTAGGTAGCAGATAGCAGACCACCTGCATATACATATAACATGTTTAGCCCATTCAGTAGAAAGATCAGGGAACTTTTTTCTTTCTTAAATGACCAATTAGTTGTTTTACTTAAGTATAATAGTAATTGTGTTACATAGTCACTAACTTTAGAGAGATGAAGATACTTACTTTAGCTTCTTCACAAATATGATGAGGAGATTGAATGAATGACTTATTAAGGTTTCTGTAGCTGTATGCTTTTAATATTGCAGAATATAGTTGAATAATTCACCAGGGCACAACTGACTAATGGAGTCAAGCCTACCTTTTTAACACATTTGGTTTTAGTAGATGAGTGCTCTTAAATCTTAAAGTTTATACAAATCATTCAGGATGTGTTTATGTGTTGATTTCCAGGTCCAAATAAAAAACACTTGAGTCAGTGAGAGGAGTCAAGAAATCTGCATTTCTAGGTGATTCTGTGCAGGCAGTCCCAAGATCACACTTTTGAGAAACATTGTACTCGAGAGTTTGGTAAAAGGAGACAAAGATATTTTACTTGTTTTTATTCTAACACAACACTGTGTACAAAATAGATACTTAATATATGTACTCAATAACTTAAACTATTTCTGCTTTAGTGAATCATGGGGAAATTGCCTGAACTTAGAAGAGTTTTGAAGAGCCTTGTACACCATAATAGATGAAGTTATGGAAAATGTTAACACCAAACCATATGACTTAGAAATCACAACTCAATTTCCTGTACGATGTTTTTTCAATAAGTTAATCACTTTAAGCTACTCATTTTCTAATATGATGAAAGGAGCTATGAGTTCTTATAATTTAATTCAAATGAAATAAAAGATGTGGTACTTTCTTTACTTTCTACTATTTTAATGTCCCTGCAAAGAGATGCCATTTGATAATACGTACATTTAGGCCATCTTTATGCCATTTCATTGGTGTTTGAAATTACCCCGGCTTTCATTTAAAAATAAAACCAATGTCATCTTTTTCATTTTTAACCTGGATAGTATGGTTTTCAAATTAATTACTGGAAGAAAGGTAAATGGAATGACCAAGTGTTCAGCTCCTTTTACTTGCTAGGAACATTGATGAATGCTTACAGACATGAATGCTCACCAAAATAATTGTTATACCCATTTTATAGATAAAAAAACAAATTCAGAGAAGTACACTTCTCAAATATACTTCTAGCTAGTAGAACTGAACATTGTCTTAACATTTTAAATAACCTTTTCCCAGCATACATATGTTATCAGAATTTACCAAAATGATATTTTCAAAAAACCCTTCATATGTCAATGATTATAATATGTAAATGTTACAGCTGGGCAGGAGAGAATGACTTGTATTGACTCAGATTTACATCCCAGTGGCAAAGATTAAAACAAAGTCTTGATTACATATATACTGGATATTTGGAGGGGGTACATATTATTGATAAAACTATTCAGTTTACCTAAATTGCTTTTCTCTGCTAATCTAATTTTATTATTTTCTCTAAGTCAAGTCCAGATTATCTTGAATTGCCCCAGTCTTTCTTTTTCTACCATTTTTTATATTTTTCTTATGTGCCAGTTATGAATGTGTGTGTGTGTAGGGAACTTTTTTCTTTAAATGACCAATTAGTTGTCACTTAAAAAACAAAACTAATATAATTAGTTGTTCAATATGTGTACGTGTGTACACATACACACGTACACATATATGTTCTTCACAATTGGCATAGGGGAGAGACATTATTGCCATAATTATTTCCATTTTACTCATGGAAAGATAGATTTGTAGAGAGATTAAATGATTTATTCAAGGCCAAACAATATCAATTGACAGAACCAGGGTTTGTACCCAAGTCTATGTGATTTTAAAAGCCTGTTCTCATAGCTTCTTACCTGTTACAGTAGGCAGTAGATACCACAAAAGGCAAAGTAGCCACAAAAATAAGTGTAGCAGCTCAGGAGTGAAAAATTAAATTACTTGACTCTCTTGGTCACTCACTCTTTTGCTTTTCTACTTTTGATAGGGACCTGGGTACAGAGAAATATTTTTCTGCTATTATAAAATAGTAGGTCAGGTGCAGTGATAAAATGTAACTGATGCTTATCCTTGGTGTCAAAAAACAATAGGAAGTGTCCACTGGACATTACTAGGGGAGGGAGGGCAGGAGGAGGGAGGAGGACACACTGGGTACTTGGTCCACTATCAGGGGTTGGTTAGAAACCCAAAATTTACCTGCATGTAACCTACTTATGTAGTAAATTCCAACTCTAAAATGAAAACAAACAACAAACAAACACTAGGAAGTGGTGCAGACTGTAGTAAACTGGAAGTTTTAAAGTCCCATCCATTGCTTCCCTTGAGACATCTGCTGCATGAATCCATGGTGGTCCAGAGGAACCACATTTTTTGATTTTTTTTTTCCAAGAAACTCTAGATTTTTATGCAATATCTTCTGATTTCAAAATTTGCCTATAGTTTTTCTTTAAAAGTTTAAGAATAATGACAGCCAAATAAAAACAAATCTGTAGGCCAAATGAAGTTTCTAGACCACTTGTTTTCTGTCTGCTATTATTATCTATTTGATGTTTAAAAATAGAAAACCGGCAAATGAGGCAGCATCCACCTTTTCTAACTTCCCAAGTAGACTGTGGTAAGTTCTTTCTATTTCAGCTTTATTATATGCCCTTCTTCCTTCTTACATGCCAGGTAAAATTAACACATCTACAATAATGATGACATTTGGAGTCCTTAGAACTTTGTTTTTTCTGCTGTAAATACTGCATCACACTCTTGCGGTGGTATATATCATTTTGTTGTCATTATGGTTGTTGCCAACAGACTTCAGAAGATGTGCTCTGGGAAGCAGTTGCCCCTGTGTATCATATTATCATCTGCTGATTATGCTGGCCCAGAAGGAATTCGAGGCATGGTTCTTGCCACACATCCACTTCACCAGCAGACAGGCCCTCAGCTCTACTAATCTGTGAAATTGTTTCCCATTTTTCAGCACATTGAAGGCTAATTATATGCCCTTCTTCCTTCGTACATGCCAGCTTTGTTTAGATGAAACAAAGCTATTCACTGAGCCAGTTTGTTGAACTGGGAGATTACTCACCTGTGACAGTTAGCTTGTCTCTGGGGTTGTAAAATGTTTACCATTTGGACATTATTAACCTTAAGGAGTGATCTGACCATGTAGGAATCTTTACCTTTATGGGTGGTGTTTGTCTCTTATTTTAAAATCTGAAGTCTACTCCCCAGCTAAGAAGTGATTTACCTTGACTTGATGTTAGAAGTAGTGCTTATAGTTGATGCAGGACTTAATAGCTAAGTTAATTGTGTTTCACAGAGGAACATTATATTCATAGACATCATAATATTCAGTATTGTGGATCTTAAATGAGGAAGGGGTGTGTAACTCAGAATACTATTGCTGATGTGGATTACGGCAATCCTCTTAAAAGGTCAGAGGGAGGGAAGATTAAGCCCCATTGGCCCCTGTGCTTCATCTTATTTACTTACAACCATGTATTTCAATCAGTTTTAATGCAATCTATTTGTATTACACTGAATGTATTACCCCCTTTTGGATATGGTACAAGGAATTGATTGCAACTGGATGAACTTAATGACGTTTTGAAACCATCATCCAAAGCCTACTTCCTCATCGTAGTTGAAGTGATTAGGATATTGGCCTCATTAGTACCTAAAACATGTGTCTTACTACAGTTGGGCCACAGTGGTGGTTATCATTCAATAGGTCACATAAAACACTTTTTTTCCCTGTTTTTTTAATGTAGCACAAAAACGATTGTGACACTGTGGGATACAACTGAGCAAAAGAGCCATTAGTGTTCACATTAATGAGTATTTTCTACTGAAAAAGGCTATTAGATGGTGGAAGTGTATCTCTGGGGAAGCAAGAGGAACAGGAGTCTTTCTGCCACTTCACAGTGGAAGAGGGAAGCGCACAAGGAAGGAGCTGAGATGGGCACTGAGATGGGAGCTGAGATGGGGTTAGGAGGGAGGTGGCCAAGGTGAATGCAAAGAATCTATGGGTCCATAGATTTCTTAGTTTCTTTTAAAAAAGTGGTTTATGATTTTTTTAGCAATTGCAGTTCATTGAAGAAAAAAAACCAGTATGGAATATATAAAGAAAAATCTGATAGTTGGTCCCCTCCCCTCTCCGTTTTATTAAACAGATATGCCCTTGATTAAGGTATTTTATCTCTCTGAACTTGTTTTGTTTGTCTATAAATCAAATATAATAATAGTATCACTCACAGATTTGTTATGAGATTTCAATAAATTAATATATGGAAAGAACTTCTAGCAATGTCTTTCCAGATCAAGGTATTTATCTGCTGATTTAATCTATCTACTATATTACTCTTCCCCTTACTTTTCCCCACACCAATTCATCATATCATTTCATGCCGTTGCATATGGAACTATCTCATTTTTTCTAAGTCTGCTTTATATTCCAAAATGCAAATATGCTATAATTATCAGTCCCCTTCTACGGGACATTTACTTTATTACCGTTATTACATATTACAAACAAAATTCCGCAATAAATATTCTTGTACACATGCTCTTCCATATTACCAGATGTGGGACTGCTAGGACATAGGATCCATGTATTTAAAATTTTGATAAATAAGGTTGGTTGAGTTTATTTACACTTCTCTTAATAGTATCTGTGAATTTCTTCTCCTCACACTTTTGCCAGCAGCATTGGAGGTGATTTTGATTTTTGTTGGTGGTTTTTGTGTTCTCCTGAGTGCTTTACTGTGTGTGTGTGTGTGTGTGTGTGTGTGTGTGTGTGTGTGTGTGTGTGTAGTTTTATTCTGACTCCATTCCATAGAGTTGTCTCTATGTTGTCTCCTCTGTCCTATACCCAGTACTGTAGCATTGGGCTGCCGTTTTGCTGGCCGAAAGTCCATCTCTCCAGCATTCTCTGGTACCTTGTTTTCAGCCATCTATACGATAAAGGGACAAAGAGCAGCTGTGCTTTCAGGAGCATATTTATAAAGCTGCTCTATTTTTCTTCCCCTGGAAACCACTTTAGTTTTAACTAGGTGACCTGTTGTGCAGATGTGACTACAAGGTGGAAGCTGTCCAAGTCTCAATTATTTTCTTCCTCTGTGTTGGGCTAAAGCTAAAATCCTGTGGGACTTAATAAATGTTTACACTTTGGGACAGGCAGCCCTGGTGTGGTAGCAGATGGAGTTGACTTCTAACCACCTATTATGATTATCTGGTGTCCTAAATACCTCTTGCATGATTTTGTCACAGCGTTAAACATTCTTGCCTTAGGATTTAATTTTTAGTTATCACATTAAAAACTGTTCACTTGATTTTACCCTTTGTCCTCATTTTAAAAGGTTATTGTTTGGGCTTGGAAAATTGGCATCATGTAAACAAACTGATTCTGGGGTCAGGAGACCTACATTCTTTTTTTATTTTTTTGAGTTGGAGTCTCACTCTTGTTGCCCAGGCTGGAGTGCAGTGGCACGTTCACAGCCACCGCAGCCTCAACCTGCTGGTCTCAGGCGATACTTCTGCCTCAGCCTTCCAAGTAGCTGGAACTACAGACGCATGCCACCATACCCGGCAAGTTTTTGTGATTTATTGTAGGGACAAGGTTTCACCAAGTTGCCCAGGCTGGTTTTGAACCCTCGGGCTCAGGCAATCCTCTCGCCTCAGCCTCCCAAAGTGCCAGGATTACAGGCTGAGCTAAAGCGCTTGGCCGAGACCTAGATTCTAATCCCAGGATAGCAAGTAGTTAGAGACTAGAGGCCTGTGTCCAAATTCCAGGTCTATGAAATACTTCCTGGATGACACTGGGAAAAAATGTTTAACTTTTTAAAAATTGAATTTCTTTCTTTGCAAAATAGTTATAATAATATGTCCTACTGGTATTAATCAACATTCTTGGTTGTTGATAATAAAAATTGATTCTGGATGCTAGGTCAGCAGAAGGCTACAGAGTCAGTTTTGGAAGACAGAAAGAAATTCGCATCCCCACAAGGCTAGGCCACAGCCTGTTGTCCTCCATGGTGAATAAATACTCATTTTTTTTTTTTTTATTTGTACCGTTTCCCCCAGGTTTGAATTTCTGAGTGGGAGTAATTGATTGGGCAATCCTGAGTCAACTACTAAGATAAGAACCCAGGCTGCCAGAGGGCATGGTAGAGAAGGAGCTGTCTCATTTGGCCTTTACAATGGGAAACCTGATGCTGCCTTCAAAGAGACCATAGAACAAGAAGAGTGGAGTGATTCATAGTGTGGATTCAGGATTCAGGTGCTCTGGGTTCAAGTCCCAGACGTGTTACTTAATCCATGTGTTCTTTAATGAGCAGATGAGGATTGTTAAAATAGCTCATTAGGGTTATTCTGATGACTGAATAAACTGATAGCTGGAAAGTTCTCAGAATAGTATCTGACAAATCACACACTCACTAGAATAGTATCTGACAAATAACACACTCTTAATATTAATTTTTCCAGATAGGAAGGAGTTAATACTGGATACTCAAAAACAAACAAACAAACAAAAAATAAACGCAAAACCTAATGAACAAACCTGCCTTACCAATAGCAACATTGGCACATAGTAAACATTCGATATCTGGTAGATGTTTTTCTTATGGCTGTTTATGAAATTCAGCTCTGAAACTAACTTACTTTCATCATTATGGGTGATTATTGTTTTCTTTATCTGCAAAATGAGAGTATGAACCACATGATTTATAATGTATTTGACAATTCTGAAGTATTATGAATGGGACTCAGGAGAAGGCGGACTCTGCTAGGCAGAAGTAAGAAATGGCTTAGAGCTTTGCTGCCTGATACGATACCAGCCACATGTGGCCACTGAACACTCAAAATGAGGCTATTCTGAACTGAGATGTGCTGTAAGTTTAAATCACATAGCAGATTTCAAAGACATAGTACAAAAAGAAACAATGTAGAGTATTCTAATAATTTTAAAATATTGATTACATGTTGAAATGATTTGTGTACATCTGAGATTAATAAAATATATTAACAAAATTAATTTCACCCCCGCCTTTTTGTTTTTACTTTTTTTGATGTGGCTACTAGTAAATTTGAAATCACATACGTGGCTCACATTATATTTCTATCAGCCAGCACTGGAGTTGAGCAGCTATGTATTTGTGTAGTCTGGAAACAGTGTAATATTCTTGATTTCTGTATTAATCAAGATATTTTCTTTTTCAATGGACAGAAATCCTACTTAACCTGTTTGTTTAAAGTAGTAATTGGAATATAATGGCCCGCTCATAGCTGAAAAGTACAAGAATAGTGTCTTCAGGCTTGACTGGATGTAGGAACTAAATCAATGTCATGAACACTCAGTGTGAGCATACACAAGGACTCTGTGTGTGTCCATCTCTGCTGTTTTCTGTTGTGTGGGCATCATTTTGAGATAAGTTCTTACTTCATAGCAGCCACAATAGTAATAAGTGTGCAGTTTTGGCAAGAGATGATCTCATCCCCTCAGTTCCAACAAATCTAGCCTGGATCATGTGCCCATACCTGCACTGGTCGCTGTGGTGTGGCATAGGATTCTGTGATTAACCAGGCCTGGGTGACTGGCCACTCTCTAGAGCACAGGTGGAAGCAGCCTATGGACTGAGGATGTGGGCTACTGAGGAAAATATATTTTCTGCTACCAGACCAAGGCAGAATGGCTACTGGACAGGGAGAACTAGCAGTCAAAGGCTGTGAGGGATGAGAGAAAGATTGAGACTTGTCCTTTGCTCTTTAGTTCATGTTCATCTGAGATGAAAACCTTTATATCATCTTTTCACCTCTTTCTCATTCACCTCATCCAGTTAGTCACCAAATTCCATTACTTTGCCTCTTAGCTTCATAAATAATCTGAACTTTCTCCGTGTCTCGGACATGCTTCCTATCTGTTCTTTCTGTCTCTAATCTTATCATACTGAAATCCAAAATCTCTTCTCTATATCACTTCCAGAGTAATTATTTATTTAATTAATTTTAAAAATCTCTTTATTAAAAAAACACTACCAAATAGATGCAGAAATGTCACAAAACAAATTGCATAAATTAATTAATTATTTTGAGGCAAACATTCTTGTAATACAACCATGACCAGGTCAGAAAATAGAACTCTGCAGATACTCTGGAATTTTCTCCTACACCCCATTCCACACATACCCCTTTGACTTCTTGTAAGTAACTGCTACCCCAATTGTTATACTAAACATTTCTTGGACATTCTTATGGTTACCTCTCATCACGTTCTGTGCCTTTAGATTTATCTGTTGAAAAGAGAGGCTGTTTAAACTATGGCATTTCTCAGTTTGGATGTGACTGATTGCAAACACATGATACAATTCAGTATGACCCATTGTTCTTTGCATTTTCTACCAACTAGCAGCTGGGTCCAAAGACTTGATTGGACTCAGAGTAGATTCCTCAGCTATATTATGGAGATACGTATCTGATTTTATCTCTTTTTGTGATTAATAGCCATTGATGTTAGATACCTGTATCTTTTAATTCATTGTGATTTGTTAAATGGTGACTTGATTTTATTGTCATTTTTAGTTATTATATTATTTATTTTTAACCGTCTATTGAGATACAGTTAACATACCATGCAAGTAACTAATTTAAAGTATATAATGCAACACTTTAAAATATATTCATATGGTTATGCAGCCATCTCTACAATCTAATTTTGGAATATTTTGATCCTCCCAAAAGGAATCTTGTACCCATGAGAAGTAACTTCAAATTCCCACTAAATCTACCTTCAAGCCCTAGTCTACTCTTAAGTCTTACCTACTTTTTGTCTTTATAGATTTGACTATTCTAGATATTTCATACAAATGGAATCATATAATATATGGTATTTTGTAACTGGTTTCCTTCACTAAGCATAATGTTTTTAAGGTTTATCCATGTTGGCAAAAAATTTCATTACTTAATTACCTTTTAATAATGATTAATCTCTTATTTTATGGGTATACCACATTTTGTTTATTCATTCATCAATTGATGGATATTTAGTTTACACTCTAATTATGAGGAACAATGCTGCTATGAACATTTGTGTATAAGTTTTTGTGTGCATATATACTTTAATTCCTCTTGAATATCTACCTAGGAGCGGAATTGCTGTGTCATATGGGACTCTATATTTCCTTTTTGAGGAACTATCAAACTGCTTTACAAACGGCAGCACTACTTTACATTTCTACCTCCAGTTCATGATGGTACCAATTTCTCCACATCATCACTTAGTACTTATTATTATCTGACTTTTTGATCACCTAGCCATCCTAGTGGGTGTGAAGTAAAATCTCTTTGTGGTTTTGATTTGCATTTATCTAATGACTAATAATTATGAGTATTTTTAAAATATGTCTATTGACTATCTGTAGATTTTTGGAACTGTGTCTGTTTAGAATCCTCGTTTATTTTTAATTGGGATCTCTGCCTTTTTTTATTGAGTTGAAAGAGTTATTTATATTTTCTAGATACAGATCCCTTATCAGATATACAATTTGCAAATATTTTCTTCAATTCTATAAGTTGTCTTTTTCACTTTCTCGATGGTCTTATTTGCAGCACAAAATTGCTAATTTTAATGTAGTTTATCTATTTTTTGTTTTGGTAATTGTACTTTTAGAGTCACATCTAAGAAAATATTGGCTAACACCAGGACAAAGATATTTATTTCTAGAGTTTTAATTTTTAGCTCTTACATTTAGGTTTGTGATTCATTTTAAGCTACTTTTTGTGAATGGCAGAAAGTCATAGTCCAACTTCATTCTTATGCTTGTAACTGTTCAGTTGTCCCAGAACAATTTGTTGATAAGACTATATCCATTGAATTATCTGGTCCTTTTATTGAAGATTAGTAACTCTAAGGTTTTATTTATGGATTCTTGATTTTATTCTATTAATTTATGTGTCAATTTTTGTGGAGTATGACACTGACTTGATACAGTAGCTTTGTAGTAATTTTTGAAATCAGAAAGCATGAGTGTCCAAGTTTGTTCTTCTTTAAAAAGATTGTTTTAGCTATTCTGAGTCCCTTCTCTTTCTATATAAATTTTAAGATCATTTCGTTTAATTTCTGCAAAAAATTCATCTGGAATTTTGTTAGGAATTACATTGAATCTGCGATTAATTTGCAGATATTGTCATCTTAAAAATATTGTTTTTCTATCCATGAACATTTCAACATTTTATTAAAAAATTAAATATACTTAATTCCTTTCAACAATATAGTTTTTAGTGAGTCTTGCACTTATTTTGTTAAATTTCAATTTATATGTTCAAAATTGTTAAATTTTACTGATGGACTTATCTTTGTATTATTATAAAAAGACCCTCTTCAACTCTAGTAATATTTTGTTATTGTTGCTGTTTGAAATTGCATGACTCCAAATAATAGTATTACCACCTCAACTCTCTTATGGCTGAAATGTACAAGAAATATCTTTTTCTATACTTTTACTTTTTGAATCTTTGCATATAAAATGTGTCTTCTGCAGGAAGTATATAGTTGGATCTTAATATCTAATTTCACAATTTCTACCTTTTGATTAGATTGCTTAAACCATTCATATTTAATATTATTGATAGGTAGGATTTATATCTGCCATTTTGCTTTTTTGTAATCTGTATGCCTCATGTATTTTAAAAACCTATTTTCTCTTTGATTGCTGTCTTTTTATTTTCATTATTTTTTATTATAAAGGTGTAGGGTGCAATTCAGGGTTAGGTATACAAACATTGATTATACAGGTACCCTTGATGAGGTGTGCCCCTCCCTCCCTTAGCAGTTTCACCCAACTGCCACTCCCAACCCCTCTCCCCTGACAGTTTCCCACCACTGCCCTTCCCTTATAGTATTATGATAATTGTTCAAGCCCCACTTATGAGTGAGAACATATGGTACTCTCTTCATTGTTTCTGTGATAGATAACTGAGTATGATCGACTCTAAATCCATCCAAATTGCTGCGAAGTCCATATGTTTGTTGTTCTTTATGGTTGCATAATATTCCATTGTGTATGTACCACATTTTTTTACCCAGTCCGGCTTCAATGGGCAGCATGGTTGGTTCCATGTTTTTGCTATTGTGAATAGAGCTACAACAAACATTCGTGTGCAGGTATCTTTTTTATAGAATGATTTGAGTTCCTCCGGGTATATTCCCAATAGGGGAATTGCTGGGTCATATGGAAGGTGAATTTCTAGTTCTTTCATAAATTGTCACACTGTCTTCAAAGAGGTTGCACTAGTTTGCATTCTACCAGCAGTGTAGAAGCATTCCTTTTTCTCTGCATCCTCACCAGCATCTGTTGTTGTTTGTTTTATTAATTATGAGCATTCTTACTG
Source organism: Tarsius wallacei (assembly GCA_963574415.1). Taxonomy (NCBI): domain Eukaryota; kingdom Metazoa; phylum Chordata; class Mammalia; order Primates; family Tarsiidae; genus Tarsius; species Tarsius wallacei. Next base: position 18,550 of record CAUYQG010086686.1, read on the forward strand.
GAGTTAGGTAGTATCTCAGTGTGGTTTTGATTTACATTTCTCTGATGATGAGTGAGGCTGAGCACTCTTTCATGTGTCTGTTGGTTGCCCATATCTCTTCTTTTGAGAAGTGTCTATTCATATTTTTTGCCCACTTTTGAATGTGACTGTTTGTTTTTTTCCTTTCAGCACATTTCTTTGTAGATCCTAGATGTTAGGCCTTTGTCAGATATACAGTTGGAAAATATTTTTTCCCAGGGCTGTCTCCCTGCTCTATTGATGGTTTCTTTTGCTTTGCAGAAGCTCATCAGTTTGATGAGATCCCACTTGTCTGTCTTAATTCTTATGGTATGGCACTTAGTGTTCTGATCAGGAATTGGTTGCCAGTTCCAATTTTCATAAGTGTGTCTCCTGTGATTTCTAAGATTCTTATAGTTTGAGGTTTTATGTTTAAGTCTTTAATCCATTTAGAGTCACTTTTTGTGTATAGTGATAGGTAGGGGTCCTGTTTCAATCTTCTGCATGTGATCAGCCAGTTTTCCCAGCACCATTTACTGAATAGGTTCTCCTCTCCCCAGTGGTTGTTGTTAGTGGTTTTGTCAAAGATGAGTTGGTTGAGAAATTGAGGCTTTGCTTCCAGAATCTCTATCCCGTTCCATTGGATTATATGCCTGTTCCTGTACCAATACCAGCTGTTTTGATTACTGTAGCCTTATAGTAAAGTTTGAAGTCTGGAAGTGTGATACCTCCTGCTTTGTTTCTTTTGCTAAGAATTGTTTTGGCTATTTGTGGCTGTTTATGGTTCCATATGAATTTCTGTATTGTCATTTCCAGGTCTGGAAAGAATGATGTTGGTAATTTAATGGGTATTGCATTGAATCTGTATATTGCCTTTGGTAGGATGAACATTTTAACAATGCTGATTCTTCCTATCCATGAGCATGGAAATTTTTCTATTTGTTTGTGTCTTCTTGGATTTCTTTGAGCAGTGTTTTGTAGTTCTCATTGTAAAGGTCTTTCACCTCTCTGCTTAGGAAGATGCCAAGGTATTTATTTCATTTATTTTATGGCTATTATGAATGGGATTGTGCTTTTCTTTTCTTTTTAAATTTTTTATTTTAAAATTGTGGGGTACAGTTAAGGGTTAGGTTTACAAATATGCATCGTTCAGGCACCTTGTCGATAAGGGGTGTCTCCCTGTCCCCAGACAGTGATTGTGCTTTTCATTTGGATCTCTGCCTGCTTGTTGTTGGTGTGTAGGCATGCAACTGTCTTTTGCACATTTATTTTGTACCCTGAGACTTGTCTTTTGCACATTTATTTTGTACCCTGAGACTTTACCAAAGTCCTTTATCAGTGCAAACAAGTTTTTGACAGATTCTCTTGGATTTTCAAGATATAGAATCATATAATCAGCAAAGAGGGATAACTTGACTTCCTCTTTTCCTATTTGGATACCCCTGATTTCCTTCTCTTGTCTAATTGCCCCAGCTAGGACTTCCAACGCAATGTTGAACAAGAGGGGTGAGAGTGGGCAGCCTTGTCTTATTCCAGTTTTCAGGGGAAATGTTTCCAGTTTCTTTCCATTTAGCAATATGTTAGCTGTGGATTTATCGTAGATGGCACTTACTATTTTGAGGTATGGTCCTTCTACACCTAGGTGTTTGAGGGTATTTATCAAGAAGTGATGCTGGATTTTATCAAAAGTTTTTTCTGCATCTAATGATATAAGCATGTGGTTCTTGTTTTTACATCTGTTGATGTATTTAATTACATTTACGATCTTGCAAATGTTGAACCAGCCCTGCATTCTGGGGATGAAGCCTACTTGGTCATGGTGGATGATTTTTGAGATGTGTTTTTGGATGCAATTTACTAAAATCTTGTGGAGGATTTTGGCATCTATATTCATAAGGGATATTGACTTGTAGTTCTCTTTTTTTGTTGAACTTTTATCTGGCTTGGGTATCAGTGTGATGTTAGTTTCATAAAATGATTTGGGGAGAATTCCATACTTTCAAAAGGATTGGTATTAGCTCCTCCTGCATGTTTTGTAGAATTCCATATTTTCAAAAGGATTGGGGAGAATTCCATACTTTCAAAAGGATTGGTATCAGCTCCTCCTGTATGTTTTGTAGAATTCTGCTGGTCCATGGCTGTTTTTTTGTAGATAGTTTTCATATGACAGAGTCAATTTCCTGGGTTGTTATTGGTCTATTTGGTGTCTCAATGTCTTCCTGTTTCAATCTGGGGAGGTTGTGTGATATCAAAAAGTCCTCCATTTCATTTAGGTTATCAGGTTTGTTTCCATATACGTGTACATAATAATCTCTGATAATCTTTTGTATTTCATCAGGGTCAGTTGTGATTTGTTCTTTTGTATTTCTGTTTGTGTTTATTTGAACCTTTTCTCTCTTTTTCTTGGTCATTCTGGCCCGGGGTCAATCAATCTTGTTAATTCTTTCAAAGAACCAACTTTTTGTTTTGTTGATGATTTCTATGATATTTTTGTCTTCTATGTCCTATATTTGGGCTCTTATTTTGATGATTTGGTTTCTTCTGCTAAAGTTGGGGTCTTGTCCTTCCAGCTCCCTTAGGTTATTTGTTGGCTGTAAACTTGTGATCTTTCCATTTTCTTGATGTGTGCTCATAGAGATATAAATTCCCCCTCTTAGAACTGTTTTCATGGCATCCCAGAAGTTTTGTTAAGATGTTTCTTCATTTTCATTTGTTTCCAAGAATCTTTTAATTTCTGCTTTGATTTCAGCGTTGACCCAGTAGTTGTTCAGCATCATGCTGTTTAGTGTCTATGTCTTTGTGGAATTTAGGGAAATGTTGGTGTTGATATTTACTTGTATTCCACTGTGGTCTGAGAATGTGCATGGCAAGAGTTCAACCTTATGGAATTTGTTTATTCTTGATTTATGGCCAAGGATGTAATCGATCTTGCAGTACATTCCATGTGGTGATGAGTAGAATGCATATTCTGTGGTTCTTGGGTGGAATGATCTGTAGGTATCTATTAAGTCCATTTGGTCAAATGTCAAGTTTAGGTTATAGATCTCCTTGTTGATTTTTTGCCTCGATGATCTATCTAGGGCTGTTAGTGGGGGTATTCAAGTTCCCTGCTATAATAGTGTTAGAGTCAATATCTTTTTTTAGTTTGCTCAGTAGTTGCTTTATAAATGCTGGTTCTCCTTTGTTGGGTGCATCTATGTTTAGGATGGATATTTCTTGTTGATGGATTGAACGTTTTATTATTATGTGGTGTCCTTTTGCAACTTTTTAAATTTTTGATAGCTTACAGATTGTTTTGTCTGATATTGAGATCACAACTCCTGCCCTCTTTTGTGATCCATTTGCCTGGAAACTTGTTTTCCATCCTTTAACTTTGAGTCTGTGTACATCCCTTGTGTTGAGATGAGTTTCCTAGATGCAGCAAATAATTGGGTCATGATTTCTTATACAGTTTGCCATTCTGTGTTGTTTCAGTGGTGCATTTAGTCCATTCACATTCAGGTTGATTATTGAAATGTGATTGTTTATTCCTGTCATTAGGTTCTTATAAAGTTTTTTCTTTGCTTGTTTTCTTTTGTCTTTGGGATTGATGTATGTGTGTGTTTTAACGTTTCTAGTTGCACGGTATTTTCTGTTGATTCTGTGTTCTGCTGTTCTCTTGGGACTTGTGTGATCATTCTTTTTTTCTTTCTTTTATCTTAATACCTTTTTAAGTGTCTCCTGTGGAATTGGTCTGGAAGCTGCATAATCTCTTTTGGATTGGATGTTTAGGGAAGATTTCAATTCTCCATCACTGATGAAGCTGAGCTTGGCTGTATAGGAAATTCTTGGTTGAAATTGTATATCTTTGAGGACTTTGAATATAGGTGTCTAGTCCCTTCTTGCTTGTAGTGTTTCTGCTGATAGGTCTGCTGCTATTCTGATTGGTTTTCCCTGGTAGGTAGTCTGACCTTTCTCTCTTGCTGCCTTTAGGATTTTTTCTTTTGTGTCTACTTTGTGTAGGTGAATTACTGTGTGTTAGGGTTGGTCTTCTCATTTGATGTCTTGTGTGGGTTCTCTGTATCTCTTGTGCTTGGCTGGTCACATCTTTGGTGAGATGGGGAAAGTTTTCTTGAATTACCTCCTGGAATACTTGCTCCAAGTTGTTCTCCATTTCCCTTTCTTCTTCTGGGATACCAATCAGTCATAGGTTCAGCCTCTTGATATAATTGTACATCTCTTGTCAGCTTTGTTCTTTCTTTCTGAGTCTTCTTTCTATGTTTTTTACAGATCAGATTGATCCATGTTCTGGTCTTGAAGTTCTGAGATTCTTTCTTCTGCTAGATTAATTCTGCTTTTCATGCTTGTCATCTTATTATTTATTTCCTATATGATTTTTTTCTGTCCAAAATCTCTGTTACAAGCTCTTTCAGTGTTGTATCTTGTCTTTTTTGAGTCTTATTCACTCTTTCCATCCATTCCCTAATCGCTGTTGTATTCTGGGGCCACTCGTTGTTGACTTCCATTGTTTGGGCACCAAGGTCTGATTTTTCAGGAGTTTTGTCTTTGGTACACTTGAAATTGCCTGTGGTCTTCCTTTGGTTTTTCCTCATTTATGACAGATCTCTTGTTTTTCTCTTTAGTTCTTATTCAGTGTCAGTGGCAGAGGCTTTCCCATCTGATGTTTGCTTTGCCCTCTATTCTTCCTTGATTTGGGCTCTAGATTTGTTCTATTTTGAAATAGGACAGTAAGTGGGATGCTTTGCTGTCTCTTGTAGTTTTTGAAAGTCGAATAAAATTGCATATGGGGTGCTAGGATGCAGAAACTACTTGCAAATTACAATGTCCATTGATTGTGTTATGTGTTCTCTAAGACCTACCACTCTATATGACGATGCAATGCAGAAACCAATGCAAAAAACAATTGAACACATGCACACACACAGAGACATACACACACTCCCCAGAACAAAGTGGAATAACAACAGTGAAACAAAACAAACAACAACAGAAAACCAAGAATACTGAACACACACACACACACACATGCCTAGCACAAAGAGAATGGAGAAGAAAAGCAAAAAGACTGGGGGAAAAAAAAGTTCAGATTGAACCCTCATACATATATTGACATACACCTTAAACTATAAAAAATAAAAATAAAGAAAAACAGAGGAACAAAAGAGCAAAAATAAACTGACAACAACAACAAAATTGAAAGGTCATTCACAAACACACAGAAACAGAAAACCACAAGTAAAAGAAGAAAGAAACAGAAAAAGAAAAGAAAAAAAGAAAAAAAATTGGAGGTATGCAGGCAAAAATTTTTTTTAAATTAAACAAAATTAAAATAACAAATAAAAAACCCTGCCCTCTTGTGGCAGGTTCTGTCATTGTTTTTCTAATCTGGTCTCTCCTGCAGTGCTTCCACCTCTTTCACTCTCTCCAGTATCTGGAGCAGGGTAGAAGGAGGGACAGTGGAGGTGGATGGGGCTGCAGTCCTCCCCTCCCACTCTCATATGGTCAGGGAGATCTCCTTCAGTGGGAGTGTGTGGGATTGTCTCTTCCCCAGGTTTGTACTCATGGGGGATGCCCCAGCCAGGCCTATCCTGGAATGGAGTTCTCCTTTTGCAACTGACTTCCAGGCTCTGCCTGGGTTTGTCCCTCTCAGTCTTGGCCCAGCCATGTGGATCTGACATTCAGAGGATCGCTGGGAAGGAGGGGGTTTGGTTCAGCCCAGACTCACCACTGATCTCTTTGGATGCTTCTTCATCCTTTTCTGGCCACACCCTTTGTCCTGCGACTGGATCAGGGTAGGGGGTGGGGCACCTGGGACTCAGCATTCATCAGGTGTCTCTGAAGTTTGTGCTTTCAGGATATTTCCTCTGGGTCATTATCAACCCCTGAGTAGTTGATCTGCTAGTCACAGAGATTAGGTCTGTTGGTCCATTGTGAGCAAGTCAGAGCACTTTCCTGCCCCACCTTCAAGATGGTGGTGGGGTGCCTCTCTTGTCCTCTTCTGTGGGACTCTGTCTCTGGACTCACTCTGCAATCCCTGCTGCCAGTGCCTGGCCAGGTGCTGAAGTGGTGAGGCAAAGCTTGGAGCTGGCAGTCTCTCCTGCTGCAGCAGTGAAGCAGAGCCGGGGGCAGTAGTCTCCCCCAACCGCTTCTTCACAGGAAAACTTGTGTCCATTAAAAAAACAAGGCACTCAGCTTCTGCGACCTGGGAAGAGCCAGGGACGAAGCAGAGAAGCTGCAGCACCAGTCGTTGCACCAGTGCCCTGGCCACTTGTTCACGAGCCCCCACTTAGACAGTCTCTCCCAGCATTTTCTTCCTAGGAAGGGTTTTATTGATTTTTAAAAAAAGGCACTCAGCTTTTGTGTCCCGGGAAGCGCTAGGGTCCAAGTCAAATAGATGCAGCACCAGCCGCTGCACCAGGAGAGCCCTGACTGCTAGCTCCCTAACCCTCACTCAGACAGCCACTCACATGCCCACTCACTCACTAGCATGTACACAAAATTTTTCATACACTCACTCACACTGGGACTTGCATAGTCATCTTTCCCCCGCCCACTGTCTTTTACATTAAATGTAGTTTTCAGTTGTACTATTCTGATTCCTTTATTAACTAAATCATATATATTCATGTATCTATGAACCCAAAAGTATAGTGTTACCATTTTTACTTTACATAATCTTATATCTCTTAAAGAAGCTGATAGAAGAAAAGAAACCAAGTAGATATTTACAGAGTCTGTTATATTAACCTTCTTAGTTAGTCTTTTTGATTCTCTTCTTTAACTTTTCTTTGAGTTGTAATCTGTTCATTTTCTTATGCCAATATAACTGTTCCAAGCAGTCTCTGTTGTGTTGTTATTCCTAAGTATATTACATTTCTGTATGTTTTAGGCCCACTATTATTACAATTATATTTATATTGTTTTCTGCAATTGCTTTTTAAAATCACAAAACAAAGAAAACAAAATATGTAATTATGCTTTCTTTTGTAATTACCTATATAATTTTACCTTTAATGGCACTTTGTTTTTTATATGTGGATTGAAATTGCCATCTGGTGTCACTTGCCTTCAGCATGAAGATCTTTCTTTAGTTTTTCTGGTAAGGCAGATCTATTAGCAACACATTCTCTCAGTTTTTGGCTGGGAATATTTCTGTTTTGCTTTAATTTTTGAAAGATAGTTTTGCTGGCTATAGTATATTTGTTGACAGGTTTTGGTTTTCTTTTCTTACTTTAGGCACGTTGACTCTATCATTCCATTGCCCTCTTGCCTCCATTTACCCTTTTGGATGTGATGTCAGCCACTCACTTTATTGTAGTTCGTTTTACCTGGGTCATTTTTCTCATGCTGCTTTTAAGGTTTATTTTAGTCCTTCAACATTTTTACCATAATGTATCTGTTTTTCTCTTTCTTTTTTCTGTTACTTCCATTAAACATATTTTGATGCGTTAATGGTATCTCATATTTCACTGAGGCTTTAACTATTTGTCTTCAATTTATGTCTTTTTGTACTTCATATTTCTTTATCTCTATTGATCTATCTTCAAGTTTACTGGTTCTTTATTTTGCCCACTCAAACCTACAGTTGAGCTCCTATAGTGAATTTTTAATTTTGATTATAGTACTTTTCAACTTCAGACATTTCATTTGGTTCTCTAAAAATTTGTTTTCTAACTTTTCATTATAATTTTCTATTTAACAGGACATTGTTGTTATTATCCTTTCTTTACATTAGTGGTTTGAACAAATTTGTAATAGCAGCTTTGTTGTTTTTGTCTGCTAAGCCCACTATCTTAGCCCCTTCAGTGGCATTTTTTTGTACCTGCTTGTTTTTTTTCTTGTGCATAGATCACACTTTTCTGTTTCTTTGCATGATTCCTAATATTTTGTTGCAATATGGATATTTTAGGTAATATATTGTAGTAAGTGTAGATTGTGGTCCACTCTCTCCCTAAAAGTTGTTTTTGTTTGCTTGGTCATTTTGTACTTGTTTAGTGATTGAACTGAACTGATTTTATGATGTTTATTTTCCACACAGTGGGCAGCTTCTGATGTCCCTTACCCAGTTTCCCCCTACTCTCGCTTTTATCTCTTTAGCTTGGCAACCAAGGGATAACCCCTGGGTTGGCATAAGTCATTTACTGATTAAATATTGCTTAAACCCCATTATATAGTTAAATTTTAACCCTTTACTGTTGCATTTGTGAGTGATTTGGAGACTGTGATCACACTTCATGAAGTTTTCAGGGTTTTGCTCCACATTCATTCAGGGTTAGTAGCTTGGTGGTTTCTTCTCTGATCACTTCAGAAAGGGCATAGCCTTGATATGAACACATTCCAGACCCCCAGAGATGACTGTAATATTTTAAGTCTGGCTTCCTGGGAGTTGCCATTAGATCAAAGTAGCTCATTGGTCTTTCAGTATTTTGTCAGAAGTTACGCTTAAGCCCTTAGTGCCAGCGAGGTTTTGGCCTTGCATCTGAGTGAAGCTTTGAATTCTGTCCCAGTTTTCCTCTGATTGTTTCCTAGCACATACCTTGTGACCACCAGAGTTGATTATGATTTCAGGATGGTGCTTCTTGACCATTTCTTTTTTTGGTTCTCTCGAACACCTGGCTGCCCTGTCATTTTTGCTTGCATTGGAGCTACCAGCCTTTTCTTAATCATTCATCACCAAGATCTCCATTGTTTTTGACAATATTGTCAGATGTGGAGTTCTCCACTCTTTGTTTCACATAAAGTCAGTTTCCTCAGGTAGAGCTGCAGGGCTCTTAGACTTTATGACACCACAGCTGAGGATGGAAACGTACTCTTTCCAGTGATAGCCCCACTCAAGAGTGGGGACTGGGGATAAGAGTGGCAGTCCCTACTATTTTGGGCTTACTCTTCCTAGCAAGAAACCTCCACCACCTGGGCAAACTGGTTATGGAGCAATTGTAGCCCCAGTAATCTCAGCAGGTTATGGATAGGGTAGAACTTCCTCCATCCGAGATGGAGCTTGGTGGGAGAAGAGAGAGCAAATTCGCTTGGGCATGTTTGCCTAGAATCAAACTTCTGCAACAGAAACACGGAGAGCAGTGGGGATGAGAAACTCTGGCAGCCTGCCCCTCCCTGAGTGAAACCGTAGCCTGAAACTGGAATCTGAAAAGTGAGGTTACACCCATCTACTGAAATGCACACACTTAGAGTTTCCACTACTCAGAACTTACAAGGTGAGGGGAAGGTACTGGAGTAGGTCATGACTTAAATGCCATAGATTCACTATTCTAATCAAGGCTTCGTGGATTTTTTGTGAATGAATGTTTCTTCATTTAGTCTATGTACTTATGACAATTTCTAGCTATGTTAATGCTTGTTTTTAGTAATTTTCACGTGTTATGTTATTGTTTTGCTAAAGAGAAAGCCTGGCAATCTCCTTATTCCATCATTCTAGAATTCTTGTCTACTATGTTATTTATTTTTATGCTTTGATAAAGAGACATTTCCCCTTGTTTTTTTTTTTAAATTTTAAAGATGAGTGGTGCAATTCAGGATTAGGTACATAAGTGGTCATCGTACAGATAAAGTTTGGGTTTCCCATTGATTCTCACTTTGCCTGGTTTGGGATCAGGGCCTATTTTTAACTGAATAATGTAATTTATATAGAAAAGGCAGGTAAAAGCTTGAAATTTTTCTCAATTTACTGGTTTTCAAAATAATAAATTTGTTTTCTGTCATCTTCCGTATGTGATGAGTTGCAGTTTTTAGATATTGTCCTCATGATCTCATGGATTTAAACATATTTGATGGATTTAAATCTATTACAATTATTACCATTATGGAACTCAAAGTGTTCTATCTTTGGCCAGTGGGAGCCTCTCCGAGCTGGCTTTTGAATCTTTTCGACATGAATTTAGTGGTAGTTAACTTCCTTGCTACCATGTATTCCAGGGTATTCTAGGCTCATCTTCTTTATTTCTTGGACCAGATCTGGAATTGATCATCTCCAGGAAGGCTTGCATTATTTTACTGAGAAATGGTATTTCAAGATTGCAACCTGGGTACTAGGGACAGTTACTGCTACAGGGATAGCCATTGTTTCTATGTCTTTTAAGTGGAGAGAGTCAAAATACTTAAACATACACATACACACACTAAGGTAAAAGCACTTTATGAATTTATATTGAGACTTCTAACTAAAATGAAAAAATACAGGGTTTTCACTTAAACTGGTCTCTGTAACATTTGACTTACTTTCTTTCACATGAAAAATTCATGATTCTCAGTAATAACCATTTCAGTAAATATGTGTAATGCTCACCATGTCTTCTTTTAACACCTCTCTGGTCATTTTGATTAGCTAAATCTTGTTTTAATTGTAGCTTTCCCAGAAAATTTTTTTTTTTTTTTTGAGTTGGAGTCTCGCTCTGTCCACCCAGACTGGAGTGCAGTGACTGCTCCCGGCCACCACAGCCTCGACCTGCTGGGCTCCGGCGATCCTTCCGCTCAGCCTTTCAAGTAGTTGGCACTACAGGTGAGCGCTACTATGCCCGGCCAATTTTTTAATTCATTGTAGAGATGAGGTCTCGCCAAGTTGCCCAGGTGGGTCTCGAACCCACGGGCTCAGGCAATCCACTCACCTCAGCCTCTCAAAGTGCGGGATTACAGGCTGAGCCACCGAGTCCGGATTCCCCGAAAACTTTTAAGTTAAATTCATCAAGTTGTATATATCAAATATGCACCTTTGTGTACATTAAATATGAAGTATGTCAATCACCCCTCCATAAAGTGTTTTTTATGAAAGAAGGTGCCCTTATTTTTAATAGTTGATGACAGTTTGTGCCATTTATACATGTAAATTTTGCTAGATATAAAATCCTTGGCTTATATTTCGTTCCTTGAGTATCTTAAATATATTATTTTATTTTCTTATGGTATAAAGTCTTGCTATCAAAAAGTAAAATGATCATTTGGTATTCCTTCCCTAATAAGCTACATGCTTTTTTCCCCCTTGGAAATATATTAATGTCCATTCTGGATTGATATTCTGATCTTCATAATATGCTCTTTCAAAATGTAATTTTGAATGCGTGTATATAAATATACAGTTTTAAGTATGCATAATACACTATGTTAATATATAATACTATATATTATCATAGTAAATATATTATCTATTACATGTTGTATACATATAAACATATACAAATATTCAAGACAATTACATTTTTCCTGTTTTTAGCATTTGCTCTTTTATTGTTGCCTGTTTTCTTCTTCAAGGACTCCTATTATCTGTATGTTGAATTTTGGGGGACCTGTTTTCCATATTTGTCATTTTTTCTAGAATGCTTTTGATCTCTTAACTTTTTTGCTTTAAATTCTGTTAAGAAGTCCTCTTTTGTGTTTCTATGCTTGTGTGTTTCTTCTAGTTTAGTCTTCATTTCTTAAATTATTTATCCTTTTATTTATAATTCTTTCATAAACACTGTCATTTGAATTCTGAGTCTTTTCTAATTCCAGTTTTTGTTATTCTTCAATGTTTTATGTCAATTCTTAATGTATTTGAATTTATTTTAAAACAGTGGGTTGCAGTTTTAATCTCCTTCATGTGCATGCCATTCTGACATGAATTCATTTTCTATTAGTGTGTTATTTTGCTTCTTTTTCTCTTTTTCTTACAACATCTTTGTATGGAAATTGTTATTCTGTCATTTGGTGTCTCATTTCTTATTATATTTTTGTACAGAATTTTAACTTAAGAGTTTTGTGTTGCTTATTTATATATGATTAACTTTCCAGAATTTTCAGAATGAGGTGTGGTTCGGAATTTTTTTTTTTCAATTCCACAGATCTTCTCCTTCTTTTGTTTTGTTATAATGTTCAGAAACATGGTTGCTTGCTTTCTGAGATTTTCTGGCTTGTTCCCCTTTCTCATTTTGGCCTAGACCTTCTTTTCCCTTCATTATGTTCTATTTTGTTCAATTTTTATTCTACTCATAGCAGTTTTTCTCAATATGTGTTCCACCTTTGAAATGAGTTCTGGTAGGTCAGTACTGAGGGTTTATGGGAACTAGACTGCTCCAATCCATTCATTTCAGTGGGGCTGGGGAATTGGGGGTGTCTCCCACTTTCTGCTTCTGGTCTGAAATCAGCTTACTATGCCTTCCAGCACACATCCCTTGGCTATTTTGGGGGTTCTCCTATTCTCAAGTGCTTTTACGTGACACCCTGTTGCTTTTTCATTCTTTTCACATAGATGCCATTGTCATACAGGTCTTGTGGCTACAGGTGATTTGTTTCCTTCTGCCTGTATTTTAATATTTGTAGGAATACTTTGTCATCTAATTTTGCTGTTCATATTGTCCATGGGTTTTGCTTTTGCTAGTTGGTTGCTTTTTTACGTGGGTTTTGGAAATGGTTAAAAACAATGCCATCATCTCTGCCATTTCTCCCAAATCCTGCAGAATACTCTTTTAAAAATATGTCTAAATATAGTACTCCCATGCTTTAAAAACAGTGATTTTGTATTTTTTATTATCTTTAGACAAAGTTTACGCTTTCTATAATGACCTAAATAGTGTTTTCCAAACTTTATTCTGTATTGGAATTACCTAAGGCACTTTTAGCAATCCTAATGCCCAGATTATGCCATAGACCAATTAATCAGAAGTTCTAAGCATGAGACAGGCATCAATATATCTAAAGTTCCCCCAGTGATTCCAGTGTTTGAGTACTACTGACTAGAAGGCCCTCCCTTTACAATCAGATCTGGCTTTTGTCGCTTTCTCTCTCTCCATTTTGTTGTCCTCTAACAAACCCACAAATAGTCCATACTTCAGTCATATCAAACTACTTGTAGTTACTAAAATTCACTGCCCTGTTTATGCTGTGGTCTCTATATATGCTCTTTTCTCTCTGTCTGCAATTGCTTCTTGTTCCCCAAAATGACTATTCACCTGATAATCATCATATAATTTATAGGTAGCAGATCTAAAGATCAATCACAAATATCCGGTTCTAACATAAGGCAAGGAAAATGGCCAATTCATTATAAATTTAGATATTCTTTTTCTGTACTTAGCCCAATATTGAACCCCAATTTAGTGGGCCAGTTCCTGCTTGGCAGTGAGTCTTCAGCTCTCTATAGTTTTCTTTGTGAATTCCTGAAGACTAAGTTTTGGTCTCTGGAAAGTTTATTGAGATGGATGAGTTACTGACCAGGACCTCTACAGGGTGTTTACTTCTCTAGGTGATGATTTATTTTCATAACACTGAGGCTGAAGTTGGAAATTAGACCTGCCACTTTAAAATATGCTTGCCCTGACCCTGGTATTGTGAGGAGTGGATTCTTATCAGCAGTTGCATTAAAACAGCCTCAGAGACAAGAGCAAGCATATTTTTAAATGACAGCTCTAAGGAGACTTTCTGTTTTAGATTAAATCATGATTTCAAAGGCTAAGCCCTGGATTAAAGATTTAGATTTGTCTCCATATTCTCTTAATCAAATCTTTTCTTAATGCTTCCACCCTTAGGACAAATGGGAAATCACTTCTTCCTAATGGCTTTTATTGTATCACATTAAGTCCCAATAGATGCCAAACAACTCATCTTGGTTTGAAATAAGATAAACTTTGGGTACGACCAGTGAACCATCATGAAGCTTTTAAAAATTATGTCATGGATTCATCTCTACAGTTTGTAGAAAGATGATAGTATAAAGTCTGGAAGGATTCACACAAAAATAATAGAAATAGTTACCTCTTTGTGGTGGAATGACAGGAGGCTTTAAGTTTTTGCGGTGTTACCTGACTTTTCTGATTTTCTTACAATGAATATGGAGATATACATTTAAAGAAGTTAAGAAGTATAGTTAGAGAGTATTCCTCTGAGATAGCAGTGGTTGCCTTTTTAAAGACATAATAAACTTAACCAAAGAAGTAAAAGATTTGTATACTGAAAACCACAAAACACTGATGAAAGAAATTTAAAAAGACACAAATAAATGGAAAGATGTTTAGAGTTTATGGACTGTAAGACTTAATATTTGTTGAAATTTCCATACTGCCCAAGGCTACTTACAGATTCAATGCACTCCCCCGTCAGAATCCTAATGACATTTGTTGTAACAATAGAAGAAACATCTTGAAATTCATATGAACTCATAAAAGATCCAAAATAACCAAAGTAATCTTGTAAAAGAATAAAGTTGGAAGCATCATGTTTCCTAATTTAAAAATATCTTACAAACCTGTAGTAATTAAAACAGCATGGCATTAGCATAAAGGTAGACCTATAGGCCAGTGGAAAGGAACTGTGAGCTTAGATATAATCCATGCATATGTGGTCAACTGATCTTTGACAAGGTTGCCAAGAATACACATGGGAGAAAAAAAAAAGTCTCTTCAACAAATGATATTGGGAAAACTGGATATCCACATGCAAAAGCATGAGGTTTAACCCCTACCTTACACCATAGACATAATCAACTCAAAGTGAACTAAAGTCTTAAACATAAGACGGGCCAGGCATGGTGGCTCATGCCTGTAACCCTAGCACTTCAGGAGGCTGAGGTGAGAGGATTGCTTGATCTCATGAGTTTGAGACTAGCCTGGGCAACATAGTGAGACCTTGTCTCCAAAATAATAGTAGTTATAATAATAAAATAATTTTAAAAATACTTAAATGTAAGACCTGAAATTATAAAACTTCTTAGAAGAATTATAGGGGAACAGCTACTTGATGGTGGTCTTGGCAGTTCTTTCTTGGATATGATACTGAAAGCACAGGCCACAAAAGCAAACATAGACAATTAGGATGGCATCAAACTAAAAAGCATCTGCACAGCAAAGGAAACAAGCAACAGAGTGAAACAGCAACCTACAAAATGGGAGACAATGTCTGCAAACCACTTATCTGATAAAGAATTAATATTCAAAGTATATAAGACATTTCTACTACTAAGCAATAAAATTAATAGCTAGATTTTAAAATAGGCAAAACAATACCAAATAGATAGTTCTCTAGAGAAGACATGCAAATGGCCACCAGATATATGAAAAGAGGTTCGACATTGCTAACACCAGGTAAGTGCAGTTCAAAACCACAATGAGATATCACTTTACACATGTTAAAATGACTATTACCATAAGAACAAAAGATAAGTGTTGAAAAGAATATGGAGAAATTAGAACTCTTGTACACCACTGGTGGGAAAGTAAAATTGTACAGCAGCTATGGAAAGCAATGTGGGGATTTCTTAACAATTTTGAAATAGTACTACCATGCTATCCAGCAATTCCCCCTTCTGAGTATATATCCAAAGTAATTGAAATCAGGGTTTCAAAGAGCTATCTGCACTCTCATGTTCATTGAAGCATTATTTACAAAATTCAAGATAGGGAAACAACACAAATGTTCATCAACAGATGAATGGATAAGGAAAATGTGGCATACACATACACTGGAATATTATTTGGCCTTAAAAAGGAAGGCCTACCAATCAGTACATCGATGAACCTGAACTACATCGTGCTAAGTGAAATAAGCCACTGAAGAAGAACAAATACTGCATATTTTCACTTATGTGAGATATCCAAAATAGGGGTGGGGAAATGGGGAGTTGTTGCTGAGTGGATACAGAGTTTTTTTCACGCAAGATGGATAAGTTCTAGAAATTTGCTTACAGGGTAGTGCCTACAGTGAACAATATGGTATGTGCACTTAAACATGTGTCAAGAGGGTAAACCTCATATTCAGTTTCTTATCACAAACATCAAACAAGCAGCAACAAAACAAAGGAACACAGACAATCTTTGGAGGTCATGAATATGTTCATTACCTTGATGTGGTGATGGCGCCACAGGTGTATGCATATGCACACTCATCTAATTGTCCACATTAAGCATGTGCATCATCTGAATTGCAGAAGCCAAAGTCTCCCAGAACAACTTAATCTGCTTCCTTTCACTCCCGAATTCAGTAGCAGTTCAAAGTATTGATTTCTAATTAAAGAAGAGAGCAGATTTTTTTTTTTTTTAAAGCAGGGTTGTCAGTTGCTCCAAATTATTTTTAATCTCCAACCTATACCTGGGATAGATATCACAGGTGAGGCCAACCGATGATTCTCTGACTGTGTGTGTGGTATGGGCCAGATCACCTAAGAGGGCTCAGCTCTGACTGTCATGATTCTGCCTCACTAGGAGGTAAGGACAAAGAGGGAGAAATTAATTACAGGTAGAAAGGACAAACCAGTGTTATAACACAGGACTGAAGCAAAAGTCTCACTTTTGGGGGAAACTCTATTAAGATCAAACTTTAATCATGAATTGTGAAATAGAACACAGACAGTTAGGAGCTGCTAAAATATTAACATTTCTATTGAAATAGAAACCCAGGCATTTTATTATCCTCATGACCAGCACTGAGATTTCATAATTAAGTCTTTCAGTTTGATTTATTTAGACTCTAAGCAAACTTTCAAAGTGAGTTTGAGGGGCTTTGTACTTGGAACATGAATGCATTGCATTTCCCGAGGCAATTTGGAACTGAGGTATCATCATTTGAACGTCCTGGCTCAGAAGTAGGTGTTCTGAGAAACTTCTCTTGAGCATCCTTGCTCATTAGCTATAAGAGAGACCTCAGACATCTCCCTTAGCAGGGTGACTATTCAGGAGGGAGGGAGAGCAGGAAAGATGTTATTCTTAGGAGTGAAATTGTATTAGTCACAGCATATTAATTTCTCTTGGTCTGTTCTCTTGGCGCCGCAAATAAGCACTTCTCTCTCATCTCCCATCTAAGCCTTTAGCTGGTTCTAAATATTTTCTTATTGGTCAGAATGAGTGGAAAGATGCATCCTCCCTCCATTTAAAAAATATATATTTCTTTCACCCTCTAAGGGGTGCTTTGGTAGTGGGGAGCACTGGATCTAGCATAATCCTGAGATTGAACATGGGGCGGATCCCCAGGATAATCTGGTTTGAATATAGTATGTAAAATTTAACTCATTTTAAGAAATGAGATTGGTGAATAAGGAAGTAAATGAAATGTAAGTGAAGTACAGACTTAAGGGTGGCAGTTTATCTAGTGACACAACAATCTTTGTTCCCAGCAGAGGAAGGGAGAGAGGGAGTGTGAATCACACAGATGTACCTAATTAGTTTAACAAAGGAAGAGAGAGCGGTGGGGGTGGGGAGAGTGAGAAAGAAGTAGGAGTGGGGAGAGAGAGGAAGAGAGAATAGAGCATTGCTAGAGAAAAGCAGGGAATCCAGGTTTAAAAATATGGGGATTATTTTGGGACAGTCACTTTGAGCATTTGAAAATAACCAGTTGACCTTGGTCATTTGCCAAATCAGCTGCCAAGTCTGGACTAAAATAAAATAGAGTCTTTTATGACTGTGAAGCTAGAGCATAATGGCTGACTGAGGGAAAAGAAGAAAAAGAAGAAAAGAAACTGCACACCAAGAGTCCAAGGAAAAACTCCCTGAACCCTCCACATGTGCTTACATCCCCATGTGTGAAATCGGGCTGCTTTTCTCTGAAGTTCCAAGTGCTGTACTGCCCATTATCTGAGAAACAATATTGGCTCTCCTCAGCATCTCTGACAATCATACCTGAGAGGGAGGGGTTTGCTGTTAAAAATTCCTCAGTCTGGTGCTGCCACAGACAGACGGCAATAGCAGAGTGCCTGGGATAAAAAGTGAAGAACGTGTCTCCAGTGTACAGAGCAGCGGTTTGGTCCTGATAGACCCTTTTCCCCCTGAAGATAGAGCATCTGCAACATCTCTGGTCATTGTTAGGACAACGGTCTGTAATTAGAACTAGTCCTAGGCAGATGGTGAGGGGCAGTCATTTTCTCTGCATTCTTAACCCCTATCAGTTACTTTAATGCTCATCTCCCTTCTCTTTGAGGTGATGATGCCAGGTTCCCTGTGTTCTCCGCCCCCCCCCCATCACTTCTGACATCTCAGAGTCCCCCGCTGAAGTCACCTAACCAGCATGTGTGGCTGTCCTAGTCTGATCACCTTTTCCTCTATCAAAAGGCATCTGAAGTATGAGTATATCCCTTCCTCTAGTCGTCTTCTCAACTTGATGTTGGAAAGAAGTTCTTTCACCCTAAATTGTCAGTGTCTCTTTACCACTTTAAGTTGTCTTTATAATACGTATGGATTTTTATAGGAGAGTCTAAAGGATAAAATGCCTTAACAGAAATGATGAAGGGATTTAGTGTCAGAAGTCCCGAGTTTGAGCCCACATTACTGTGGAGTCTTTAGGAAAGCTCCTTAATTAATATCCATCTTGATTTATTGATTTTTCAAATGGAAGAATCATTTATTTCACAGGATAAAAAAATAAAATATCACTATAGATACATGAAATCCACTAATCAGCTATTCAGTTTTGAGTAATTGTTGTTAGTGTTACTATTTTTATGATGGTAGCATTCTTGACCAATCAACAAAATAAGTATTTTTGGGTAGAGAAGAGGATTGCCTCCATCAACATTCTAATATCATATCCTATAGTAGCTGCCTGTTCCACTGGTAAAAGGCTGGGCTTAATCTGGAGCAGATATTTATAAAAGATATGCCAACCCTTTGTACTCTGTAATTTCTCTAATGTCTCAGAGGTGGTCCTTGGCTCCAGGGTCAGCTCATGTTCAGGCTATCTGTGTAACACTGAGTCCAGTCAGTCAGTAAATTTGACAGGTGGGGATGAGACAAGTGATGGAATAAAGGAGGACTGACCTCACAGGTTTCTTTTGATGAGAAAGTTGACACCATGTTGTTCTAACTAGTGTTCCACCCCTGCTGGAGAAATCAACAGTGAATCAATAGATTCCAAGCACATATATGGGTATGTCAGCTCTGTGGCTGTCTCAAACCCTTATGCTATATATTATTTTGCTACATAACTCAGAATTCAGGAAACTACCCATCTAATCAATCTTTAGTGTTTTTATTTTAATAACTAGTTTAAGTGAGACCTTCCATATCTTTTAAAAAATCAAAGTACCAAAGAACCAGAAATATCCATGTTTAAAAACATCCATATTTTTAAAAAAATATGTATATATATATTTTTGTCACATGGGCATGCTACAAATAAACTCCGTGTTTTCCAGGAGAGTATCTGCTTTTAATTACTAACACCTATTTTTTTTTTTCTGCCCCTGATGATAGGCACAGAATGTTGATTCTTCTTACAGCCAAATTTTTAAGGAGGCGCCCAAATTATGCACAGGCCATGTTTCTGCAATTATATCAACATGAAATCTGGAGTATATTTCCTCATAGACACAATGCTAAAGTTTGTGCTTAGGTTTTTAATTTGAATAAGAAGGGATATATGCATATATATAAATGATATAGGTTATATATATATAGGTTTTATATATATATAGGTTATATATAGGTTAGGTTTTATATATATGTAGGTTATATATATATATATAGGTTAGGAGATATATATATATATATATATAAACAATTTCTATAGGAAGGCTTGCATAGGTCAACTTTGAGAAGGAAGCTCCTTCTTCTATTATCCCTCTCCTTTATTTAAGGGATGTGGAGTACTTTCTTTTCTTTACCAGGAATTTGTTTGCTAAAATTGGGATATGTATTTTTTCTGGGCTTGGCCTGGTTTTAATTCCCTTTAAGAAAGCATTAAGACTGGGCATCATAGCCTTGATGAAGAGATACTTGTAGTGACAAATAAATAAACAAACAAACAAGCATAAACAATAGGCTTGAATTTTTAAGACATCAAAAATGTAGAGACATCAAAAATGTGATTGTGCTGCCCTTTTGTTACAGACCCCAACACTGTGATGCCACATTCTGAAGTTGCCACATTCTGAGGTCACTACAGCTGTTTCAACTTTCTGCTCGGAATTTTTTTTTCTTTTCAGATATCTGAGATAACCTAGACCCTGGACCCCATCCTTGCAGGGCTTTTGTCCATTCTGGACATATGCATCCAAGCTAGGGGTCAAGTATTCTCATCCTTTCGCCCCAGGCAGGTGTGACCAGCAATTTCAGCATTCATTTGGAGTTCTGTTACCTCATGGGAAGCATGACTGGGGTTCAGTACCACTCTCTTCCTTCTTCAGAAGGTCTATTACATGGCAAACAAGCAAAACTTTTGGACATATTTCTTAAACAAACTTTAAAAGAGTTAAAGATCTCATTTGTTTAAATTATCTGAGATTCAGCATTCCAAGAAAGGTTTGCACATACCTTTGTCCTCACTAAAGACAGGTAGGTGAAAATTATTTTTTAGTCATGCTTTTCCCAAGAAAGAGAAAAATGTCATTAAATATCTGCTGACTGTTTTGAAGAAATTTAGACCCGTAAAAGGCTATCCGACCTAAGCTTTCCTGAAACAGAAGAGAGTGATAGGGATACAACGGCCAAAGCCAGTGCAATACATTGATTCACTTAACTGATATTTTTGGGTTGGTGTTTATATGTTCCCACATTCTTCTGGGCACTGAGTATATAGTAGTAAACAAAAGAATCCCAAATCTCTTGGTTTCTTAGCTCTTACATGCTAGAGAATATCCTGGATTTTGAGATCTTTGGCACAAACTTGGGTGTTTCAGAAGACCCCAGGAGGTCACAGGTTCCCTGCTGTCTATAGAGGCCCTACTTCTAGCTTCTCTCCATGAGCCAGAGAAGGCAATCTCCTCCTTCCCCCAACAGAAGTATGGTGAGGAGTGTGCACACCCCTGACTTTGGAGCAAATGGAACAGAGGCAAAGAAAATCTCACTCAACTTTCTCTTGCTTACACACGTCTCCTTCCCTTCCAAAGTGTAGAACTCTTGGTCCTTAGCTAGAATCCATCCCATATGACAGAGGGAGGCACATTAAATTTTTACAGCAGTACCTAGTTCTGTTAAAAAATAAATCAAAAAATTAGCCAGGCATGGTAGCACATGACTGTAGTTCTGGCTACTTGGAAGATTGAGGCAGAAGGATCACCGGAACCCAGCGGGTCGACGCTGTGGTGAGAGTGAGCGTGCCACTGCACTCCAGCCTGGGTGATGGAGTAAGACTCCAACTTAAAAAAAAAAAAAAACCCAAAAAACTAAAATCACATGACTGAAAATACAGTCTCTCAGAACTAGGTGGCAATTACATTGGCAGAGAATTTGGGGACCAAGAGAAGGTGCAGCAGAAAAATCAAAGAAGAAACTTTAATGACGACTTGAGTGACAGAGTTTGGTGTTGGGCTGTGGGGTAAGACCCAGCTACTGTGTTCCCTCTGGTTAAGCAAAGAGATGAGGACAGGATTCATTGACCCAGTAGCAGGATGAAGTGAGTTGGGATTCAAGGATTGGCTGACTGTGATGGTTGAGCAGGAGAGCAAAGGATTGCAGCATCCTAAAAGGCTAGCAGCAGGGTGGAGGAATGTTTCCAGGTAGGACTGGCAATGCTTAAAGCATTGAGGTGGTGATTTCACAGACTATGATTTTTAAGAAAGGGGTTTCTTCCGGGTGCAGTGGCTCAAGCCTATAATCCCAGCACTTTGGGAGGCCGAGGTGGCCTGAACCTGTGGGTTCGAGACCAACCTGAGCAATTTGGCTAGACCTTGTCTCTATAATAAATCAAAAAATTAGCTGGGCATGGTAGCACACACCCGTAGTTCTGGCTACTTGGAAGGCTGAGGTGGAAGGATCACTGGAGCCCAGCAGGTCTACGCTGGGTGGCTATGAGCGTGCCACTGCACTCCAACCTGGGCAAAGTAGCGACTCCAACTCAAAAAAAAAAAAAAAAAAAAAAAAAGAGGGATTGCCATAATTTGGAGTAGGCCAGTATGATAGAGCCTAAGTATAGCTTCAGTTCTTCAAGCACAATAATCTTGGTGCCTTGGGACAATGCCTGATTCTCCTGCAGCGGTAAACCCTGTGCCCAGCATTTGAAATGCTAAGCGTGCAGACATGATTCACAGATAGCCAGTGATCCATCCCTATGTAATTCTAATTCTATGCCATTTTAAAGTTGTAGCACACACTTCCCTCCACTATACAATATGTCCATGTAAGGAATATGCTTGTGTACCCCCAAATCTAAAATCCATTGTCTGCTACCTGTAGCTATAAATATCTGTTACACATGCCTCCCACAACTAATAGGAACAGGGTATGATTTTAGAGTTTGACCCTTTTATCTAGGTATATCTAAAAAGGCATTTATAATTTCAAATTAAATCCTTTATATATTTCCTGATCCCTCCACACACAAAAGATATAACTTGGCTGGAGTCTTGAACAATAGGGATAACATAAGAATAGTGTACTAATTTTTGAACTTTAACACTAACACTTGAATTTAAAATACATAAATAAAACAAAAGTGCTTTTTAAAACTAAAATCAGGCCGGACGTGGTGACTCAAGCCTGTAATCCCAGAACTTTAGGAGACTGAGGTGAAGAGATTACCTGAGCCCACGGGTTCAAGAGCAGCCTGGGCAATTTGGCAAGACCTCATCTCTACAATAAATCAAAAAATTAGCGGAGCATGGTAGCACATGCCTGTAGTTCCAGCTACTTGGAAGGCTGAGGTGGAAGGATCGCCGGAGCCCAGCAGGTCGAGGCTGCGGTGGCCATGAGTATGTCACTGCACTCCAGCCTGGGCAATGGAGTAAGACTCCAGTTTAAAAAAACCCAAAAAAACTAAAACCACATGAGTGAAAATACAATCTCTCAACTTTCTAAGCTATGCACTTCTTTTCTATCTCTGACTTGCTCTATCACTTTTTTTCCCCTTCCTCCCTTATACACACACACATACACACACACACACACACACACACACACACACACATGATGTAACCTAAACTGGACTCTAAGGGACATATTACAGTGCAATTCTGAGTATCAAACTTCTACCTACCTACTTTTCATTCAGTTGAGGAAGGTAAATTGCCATGGTCTCAGGTTTATTGTTCATCTCCTTAATGCATGATTCAATGACTTCATTTAACTGGTTAATGTATTTTTGTCTGATAAATTTATAGTTGGGTAGATCTAGGTTTTTGCATTCATTTTGACAGCACTGCCTTTGAGACTATGCCAAATAACTTTTTTTCCCTCATAAACAAGTAACAAAAATCCTCCTGTAATTACTATAAAGATGAGTATTTGAAGTGATAGACATTTTGAGATTGTCTTTCAATATTCTGTCACATTTTATGCTATACAGACTGTTTTTATTCAGAAGTAGTATTTAAAGATCTGATAGGAGGGAGAAGACAGACCTGTTCTAAATAAAACATCCACATAGCCGTAGACAAAGAATAAATTTTGTGTTTCAAGTGAGGTATTGAGGAAGCAAGCTATATTTGGATACAACATGGGCTTGTAGTGGAAAAGTGGTAATCACTGAGCTACATGTACTTAAATGTAGTGCGTACATAACAAATCTGCGATCAGGCAGCGTAATCAACTAAACAATGTTTCATTTATTTGTTCACTCAAATGACCAGGCTGGAGTGACACTTATATACCAAATACTTTGCTCTGCTGTGGAGTTAAAAGATGAAATAGCATGGTCCCCAAGAAGATGGTAAGAGACTCAGAGTCTAAGGTAGGAGCCATTTATAACGCAATGCTGTAGTATATGAGATGTGTCCTGGGGAAGGGGAGTGGAGGAGTAGTCACTAACTCAGCCTCCAGGGGCACTGACATTAGGCCTGGTAGAAAGGAAGGGACACCCTGGAGAAGGTAACCACTAAGCTGGCTCTTCACTGATGAGTTACCCAGAGTAAGGGAAGAGAAGAGAAGGGCATTTTTGGCAGACGGGACAATCTGAGTGAAGTCAATGAGGTGAGAAACCTAATGTACAAGCACTGAGGAATAATACAGGGAGTAGAAAGAGATCAAGAGCCTCTTCTGCCCTGCTAAGGAGAGTAATCCAGTGTCAATGAGACCAAAGCGAAGAAGGAAAGTAACAATAATAATAATGCCAAGGATACAAGTTATATTTCTAATATATATGTTGTGATGCTATTATTATTTTGCAAAATGTTTTCCTGAATATTCTCATAATTAAACTAGGTATAGGGCAGCAATGCTGTCAAAATTGACTGTCTTCCTCATCCCTATGTCTTAGAAATTTAGCTAAGGCCACATAACTTGTGGGTACCAGGTCAGGCCTGGGTTGCTGGTTTTGTACCATGATCAGTGCAGTATAACTGCCCACTGGTATGACAGGGGCACAATTGCCGAAGGCCTTCACTCTATCCAGAAATCTAGGTCAGCCATCTTCTTACACATGGGATGGTCAAAGAACTTCCATTTTATGGATGAGATGAAGTAAAGCAAAGTCAAACCTATCGATGGGGGAAGAATCTCATATTTTACATATAGATTCATTCTCTTCACATTAGAGAAACAGAATAAGAAAAAATTTCCAAGAAGCTAGCAGTTTAGTAATAATCATAAGAAGAATTGGTAGCAAAAGTGGCAAATATATTTATTTGAGTGGTAATCAGAGGTCAAACACCAAGCAGAGAACTTCACATTTACTTCTTGAACAACTTCATGGGGCAGGCACCACTATTGTCCCACGTTACAAATGAGGAAACTGAGGCTTGGTAACTCACTCAAGTTACCCAATGAGAAGTGGCAGAGTGTGATTCATACAGATTTTTCTGACGTAACAGCGGGTACTCTTTCCCCATCGGACTAAACTACCTTTCTCACATACTACCATTTGATTTATACAACACCTGCACCATACCGTATGTGCATTGCTGGTATTTAATAAGCCATATGGAGATTTTCTGTGTTCCAAAATTCCTGTTGCAGAGGCTGCTGTTCTATAGGGAGAGGAACCCCATCCTAGAATGTTTACTAACTACTCTTTGGTCCTGCTGTTAAAAAAAAAAAGAAAAGAAAAGCCAAATGTCTTAGACTCTAATAGAACTCAGTTTACTATTCACTTACTAATTCAGTTTCAGGGTCTGGGCTGTAATCGAAATTGTTAGAAACTCTGTTCCTTGAATAAAACCCAAGGAACAAACCAAAGGAATGGTATAAAGCTGAGCATACCGAAAACCTGTTAGTTTTTAATAGCATTTGAACTTCAGGCTTGCCTTCTGTTCCTAGGAACCCATCAGGGTACAGGGCTGTCTTCTTGCATTTCAATGTGTTTGCAGCTATTTTTTCCCCCCTGTTGTAGAGAACTCACAATCAGGTATTAAGATGTGACAGGAGGATGAAAATGAGAAAGTGAAGACGGCACATGGGAAGGCAGTAATTAACTAGAATGCATATTTATCATAGTCTGTCATTGTTTACAAACAATATAATGATCCCTGATTGTAGAATTAAACTCCAGGCTCTAGTTTGTGAAGTCAATCAAACAACCCTAGCAGGTGCAGATCAGCAGAAGGACTAACCAAGTAGGTGCTCTGTATACAGGATACACAGGCACTGGAGACAGAGGGAGCATCATCTCTCAAAAACTGATCTTTGTTGAAGATTTAAACAATTAATTTATTGGGATGGCTAGGCCACAAGCCTCACTTTCCTCATTTGTAAAATGAAAATAAGGAAATCAATGTCAGAAAGTCCCCGTTCTCCATCTTCACTCCTAGAAGTCACCATCTTCTCTTTCCTGGACATCTACGGTGGCCTCCTAAATGGCCTCCCTGCCTCCATTCTTGCTCACTTAGAATCCATTCTCTAGAGAGAAGCCAGAGGAAGCTTGTAATAAGCACAAATTAAATCATATAATTCTCCTGCCTTCTTACTGTCCCCTTTTAGCATTCTAACTTGGGACTGTAGCCTTTGAGGCCCTATGTGATTTGGCTCCTGTCTCCCTCTCCAATCTCTTCTATCCTTTCTCTTATGCGGCCACCTTCAAGCCACAAAGGACTTCTTTCTCTTCCTTGCATATGCCATTTATTCCTACTGCAGAAGCTTTGAATTCAATGTTCCTTTTGCTTATAATGATTATACTAGATCTTCATACTGTGACTTCTTTAGTATATTGGTCCCAACCAAAATGTCAACTTCCCTGGAAATGCCATCTGAACATTCCAGCGATTGACTGCAACTTTCTCTCCCCAACTCACTCCACCAAATTATTCTGTTTTATTTCCTTTGCCGCCCTCATTATTACTTGAACATTTATTTTTTACTTGTGTATTTTTTAAGTTTTTCACTAAAATGTAAACTCCCTATGACCAGCTGTGTACCCATTGCCTAGAGAGTGTCTGGCAGAGAGAAATCAAATATTAGTTAAGTGCTGAGTGGATGAATGGGAAGATCAAATCAAGTGCAATGAATGAAATGGTTCTAGCCAGACTCGGTGGCTCAGCCTGTAATCCCAGAGCTTTGGGAGGCTGAGGTGAGTGGATTGCCTGGGCCTGCGGGTTCGAGACCCACCTGGGCAATTTGGCGAGACCTCATTTCTACAATAAATCAAAAACTAGCCGGGCGTGGTAGCACGCGCCTGTAGTTCCAGCTACTTGGAAGGCTGAACGGAAGGGTCACCGGAGCCCAGCAGGTCGAGACTGCGGTATCCAGGAGCGGCCACTGCACTCCAGTCTGAGTGACAGAGTGAGACTCCAACTCAAAACAAAAACCAAACAACAACAATAACAACATCAACAAAAATGGTTCTACAATCTATTAGGTATTGTACGAATACCAGATGCCATAATTTCTCACCTCTATTAAGTCATAGCTCTTCTCAAACCTTTGTCAAAGTGAAAGGAGCATAATCTTCAGCCAGAAACTCTCTTTCAAACAGGAACTTACTTTCCAGGATCTTATAGTCTAATGAAAAGTCAAGATTAGCACAAGAGTAGAATTACATTTCTTACAACAAATGTAAGCTAACCTGCATTTATTTTGCTGAGGTCAGTTTCCTGTCTTGCACCTGCTGCCCTATATATAGGTGCCTGCATATCACACAGCATTACTGAAACAAAGCGTTCATTATGGAACTACAGGAAATGTATGGAGAACAAGACTGTTAAATAGTGTTTACAAGGCAAGAGACCAGGACTGATCTACTTGAAGATGTTTTTCAGGCCCACAACAATCCCCAAACTGAACTCACTACTTCAGCCTCCCCACTCCCAGACTCTTTCCCTTCCCAGGTTGCCTATCTCAGAGGACAAAGGCACTGTGCACCAGCTGGCCAAGCCAGAAACCTCTGGGAACACGCTCGGCAGCTTTCCCTCCTCTCGTTCATGACTGTAAACTCGACCTCCTGAATGGCGCTGGAATCTGGCCGCTTCATTGCATTTTCAGTACCAGTATCCTAGGCTATAGTTTCCTCTCACCTAGATTATTTTAACATAAGTAACCTCCATCCCCTCTGTTCTCTCCTTCCTTTCTAAACCCACTCATGATCTGGTCACTCTCCCGTGGCTCCCGCTTTCCTTTCTAGCAAGGCCATGAGCCCTCTTGGGATCTGGCTCTGCTTCTCTCTCGCCTTTGAGATCCCTGCCTTCACTCTGCAGCCATGGGTGAACTGATCTGCCCAAGTGCAGTATGCTTTCTGTCACCCCCAGCCACTGCACGCACTGATTTCAGTGTCTCACTCAATCTCTATGGATCTTTTTTTCCTTAACTAACTTTTATTTATTCTCCAGTCTTGTCTAAAGCCAGATACTACTTCCTCCGGGAAGACTGCCAGAACTCCTCCTACTCCCCAAAGTAATGTTGGTCCCCTGGTATTACAGTATTGAGAATTATACTTTATTTTTCTAGAATATTATTCTGGTTCCTATCATTTGTTTTTCAACTTCGGCTTGACCTGCCCAGGCATTTCTTATTGCGCCTTTATTTTTTCTCTGTCTTTTCTCTTCCACTACTGCCTTCTTGCTTCCTTTACTGTCTCTCATTTGACCTCGCAATCTCTATTCTGTGCTAGTATTTGTGTTTGTGTGTGGTTCTTTTTTTTTTGTCTCCAGGTTTCCACAGCCCCTCCGCCTACCACTTCTCCTCACTTCTTTCTTCTTTATCTCAATCTGAGAGTCCTATTATTTGGGGCCACAGTCATCAATATTACAGTTTCTAAGTCGAATGATTTAACATTGGCCAACTCGTCAATCTGAAGAAAACCTTGCTTAACGTTGGAGTTTTTAACTAAAGCTGAACCCTACTTCTTCTTTTAGGAATTCTCATTATCATTAGAATCACCACAGTGTGGTAGAAGGTAAAATTATCTTTCTGATTAAGATGGGAGAAGAGTAGAGAGAAAAGTCCATCCACCAAAGCCAGTCTCATTTTAGAATATTCTTCTCTTTCAATTCTTAAAAAAAATATTTCCCATTTATTTTCCAAATGTTAGCAACTAAGAGGGTATTATCGGGGGTCTAATCATCGAAGCAAAGAGAAGAATATATTTAGAAAACAGAGACCATCTCTCATTCTATAGCTCCCCACGCTTATCACAAGGATCATGTTGCCTGTGTTCCATTCCTTCTGGTCTGGATGTTGTCAGCACTCATTTATGTTGGTGGCACACCATTGCTTTCACTGGTCATTGGATACACCTGTCAAATCGCTGGAAATATGGAGGTAATAGTAGGCTCCATGCTTGAAAGCTACTTCTCCCAATACAGGGAAATCAGGCATTCGTACGAGGTTACACATTGGTGTGTAACTATCGTAATTTAACAATAACAGGCAAATCACATATAAAGGGACGATAATGTACTGTTATCACAATGCACAAATGATTCCCTCTTTTAGGAATTCTAACTGCCCTTATAGTCCCTGCAGGTTGAATATGGCAATCATTGCCCCAGAACAAAGGAGAGAAAGACATCTGTATTAGAGGATTTGTGCATCAGTGGTGTTTTTCTAAATAGTAATCTATGCAAATTAGATCAGTTATTTGGTGGAAAGCCCATGATGCCAGGGCAAAGTAGAGATATTGGTTAAATAATAGGAAGTGAGTTTTGAGTAGATTGTTGAAAGAAAAGCAGGAGAAACAAGGTATCATCTATAGAGTTATCTTCATTGAATTTGCCTTTTAAATGTGTACACACTGTGATTAATATTAGCCTTACCAATGTAGGTATCAAAAGTAATCAATTATCTTTTAAAAGTCCATTATTCCGTGGGCACTGAATATTTTCTAAGCACTGTGATCATGCTGTAAACATATAACATCATTCAATTCTCATCCTCCTACCAGAGAAGTATTTGTTATTTCCTACATTTTCCAATGAAAAACCTGCAGGTCACCAGCAGAGCTGTGGTCCTTTCCAGTTTTTTGTTTGTTTGTTTTGTTCAAAGCCCAAGCTCTAAACTACTGAGCTTTACTGTCTGCTCATGTGTACATTCTGGGATCAGATTGCCAAGTGTGTGTCACAGCTCCTCCCTGAAAGACTTTGGGTTAGTTGCTAGCCTCTGTTCCTCAGTTTGCTTTTCTGAAAATGGTGAATGATCAAGTCTAATTCATACGAATGTTGTAAATCTCAAATAGCTTCCTTCAAGGAAAGTGCTTAACAAAACCTGACATAGTAAACATTTAAGGTTGTCTGTTATTACATAATATCAAAATAGACTGTGCTACATGATAAAAAAAACTTTGCTTAGCTCCACCTTTGTTCCATTTTGACGTCCTAATTAAAAAAATAGTAATGAATTAGCAGCTAATCAGCAGAGATACACGTTTGGGAAGAGTTGCTAAATTCGGTCAGTTCTATTCAGTCATCATCTGAAGAGAGTATGGTGAAAATTAGGTGTTCTTCTTGTTTTCTAAAGAGTGAGGGGGCAACTTAACTTCCTTCACCTGCTTTCACAGTGCTTCCTTTGAAACTTATTGTGAATGGAATTGTCGGGTCTTTGGCCAAAAAACTCCCGTAAGAAAGACAGCGTTTCACCGGAGCATCACAACATAGTGATAGAGCAGGCATTAGTCTTGAAGTCAGAACTACCAAAATATTCTAGTTTTGCCTTTTGGTAGCTTTGCAACTCATGGGCAAGCTAAAGCAATTTTATGAAATTCAGTTTCCTCATAAATAAAATAGAAATATTTCTTTCAGAGCAAGTGTTCTCAACTGGAGGTCATTTTGCCCCCAGGAGACATTTTGGCAGCATCTGGAGACATTTTTAGTTGCCTTGACTGAGGAAGGGATGAGTGGTTGGAGGCCAAGGATGCTGCTGCACATTCTGCGATGCACAGGACTGTGCCCATGAGAAATTATACAGCCCAAACATTCTGGGCTGAGATTGACACGCCCTGACTTAGAGTGATGTTAGGATAAAACAAAATATTTGTAAACCCCTTCGTATCACACATGATACATGGTAACTGCTCATAGTTCATTAATCCAGCAAGTTGTTGTTGTTTTTTACACTGCCATTTGCCAGGCATTGTCACTAGTGTGAGCCTCCAGCCCAGGCCTTGTGATCAACCAACTCACATTGAGATGCCTGTGGTTGATTCTTCTGCCATGGACACATGCAGGTTAGAAGGCCTTTTAGATGTTGGTTATGAGTAAATCTATGTCTGACTATCAGCTTCCCTGGCACCTGGGAACCTTTAGTCCTCTCACCTCCTGGGGTGAGAATTAGCATTTCAGCATCATAATCCCTGCTTCTCTTCACTGGTTGTAAGGATTCAATGAGATGATGCAAGTGAAGTGCCAAGCAATATAGGTGCTCGAGAAACACAGGTCCATGTTACCACATAACCTGTCTCTTTCTCTCTCTCTGTCTCTCTCTCCCTCCCCATTGAGCATGTGGTCATATTTCTCCACCAGGAAGCTTCTTTCTCCGAACTACTCTCTCCTGTGTTTATCTTCACTGTAATCAACAATGGACTCTTCCTGATTTTTTTTTTCTTTTCTCTGATAATGTACTGTTCAGATGTTAAATCCTCTCTGATTAGTTGGGTTTGATTTATTTACCTTTTGCGCATGTGGCTGCACACCTTCCCAGCTGTGTGCCTGACATGGTCACAAACAGGACTCCAGACCAGACTCCAGGCTCCCACACTTGCTGCCATGCCCCTTTCCCTCTCCAGGCTCCTCGCTGGAAAATGAGAACACCAGTGGCCTCTAAGGTCTCACACTCTGTGGTTCTGTTTCCAAACCACCGCTGTGGCCCTCTGATCCTGCCAGCAGGAGGCTTCTGCATCCGCGTCCTGGTGGCCTTCTTGTGGCCGTACTTCTCATGCATTCAGAGTTGTCTGATGAGCTCCAACTTTCTTCAAAGAACTTTATGACTCATAAATGTTTTATGACAGTTCTTCTATTTCACCTGTGTTTCTCATAAAATTCATGGTGTTCTCCAGTTCTTGAACAATTGCTCTGGGTTCATTTGGCTTTTGATTTTTAACCAGGAGGATCAATGGAAGTTTAGATTTGCAGTTGCCAGTAAACTGTAGATCACTGTGTTTGACTTTTTTTCTCCCTGGTGGGGAGGTATCACATACTGGTTGGCTGTTGAATATTCATTAAGCAGTATTAGCAAATATCATATCTTAATTAACTAGCAAAGGGCTTTTTTCATGACCTAATTAAACGTACACTTCAAACACTGTTGATTCCCACCAAGGCAGCCCAGGTAAAACTGAATAATGGTAGAGTGTTGTGAAATACCCCCCACATCAGGAAAAATACCACTAACACTTTATCCTTCATTGAGTCCTTTTCAGTTACTTTGAATGGGCTGAAGAAAAGGAACTTAAATTTTATATATAAATATAAAGAAAAAAGACCTAAGGAAGCTTGGATTTTCAAGTTGTTCCATTAGTTATTTACTATTAAAAGTTACTGAAGGGTTGGACTCACTGGGACAGTCATGTCTTATAGTCAAGACTTTAACCCTTTCATACTGTTAATACTTGCAAATATTTTCCCAGAAACTTTTCGTGGCATAGGATATTGTGTAAATCAAAAAGAACAGAGGCTTTGTAGTAAAACATCTGGGTCTGATTTCTTGCCATTTGCCGACTTTTAACTTTGGACCAGCTAATAACCACTTTTTGCTACCATTTCTTCTTCCATGCAAAGAAAAGAAGACTAGCATTTGCCTAATAGGATTGCTGTGGCGATTAAATTGTGTAAAGCATATTGTGTAAAGCACAATAACAGGTACATAGAGGATTACCAATAAATAGTATCTGTTATTATTATGCTTGGTTTCTGGTTTTGGAGGGATAGCTATTACTTTGTTCACTATTGGGATCGCTATGCAAAACAGGTAGCAAGAGAGCTTCATTGTGTCTCTTCAGAGTGTTAGTTAGTCAAATGTGTTGGAACTAGTGTAGCAAAGAGGCAATCATTCCACAGAAGAAACAAGTTATCTATAAGGTAGCTTAGCCATAGTAATAGTGCCCCCCCCCCCCCGAAGCCTTGCCAGCATTAGCACTAGAATTGCACAGGTGCTCAGAGGATGGAAAGAATAAATTAAACAGATATTAAGCATTTTGATATGATGTTTGTGTGGTGTTTAGGACTCTAGTCACAACGCAAATTTAACTATCACTAGATAAAACAAAAAAAGAATATGTAGGCTTATAAAAGTATAAACCTAAGGATGGGGCCAACTTAAGATACTGCTAGGTGTAGGTCTCTGTCTCTTCTCTATTTCTCAGTTTTACCTGTCTCACTTGGCTTCTTTCTAAAGGAATGTCCCCTTCAACAGGTGTGGAAGGTACCCATTGGACTCTCATACACCTAGCTTGGCAAGCTCCCAAATCATAAAGCACGTATGACCCATATATTTCAGCAGAACCACTCCAGTGAGAACTCAAATCCACCCAGCTTGAGTCACAAGCCCATGCCTGTGGTCAGGAAGTTCAGATATGGGCCATGAGTGCCCCCATGTGAGCCAGCATGGTACTATGGTGGACGGACAGTCCCTCAGGACAACATGAGAGGGGGAAGGAGCAGTTCTCTAGGGGGAATGAAGGAAGAAAGGGACAAACTGTAGTTATTACACACTCATTTTATTCTAAGAGAACAAAGATGCCTAGATATTGATTAATAGGAATTGTGCACTTTGGTGGATTTGTTCCATGTTATGAAAACTTGGTGAAGAAAAATAAGGGTTGCTAGGATGAAGAGGACCGGGAGGAAAAGGGGTCAGGATGGGCTACAGAACATGTAGTGGCCAAATAAGTAATTTTGGGCAGAGGTGATCATAGCTGAAGGCTTAGCTGAGGCTAAGATGGAGAAATAAAATGAGGAAGAAAGAAAAAGCAAAAAGGATTTGGAAAATTGAATGAAGATATCATTAAGGAATGCTTGAAAAAGCAAGGCAGTAGACCAGAGTCAAAATTCTGGGTTTCTTGCTTTGTACAGATCATTACATTGCTCTAAAACCCAGCATGTGGAAAACCTGAGCTGGAAGGGCAGGTTATAACATGATCACAGAGGGGAATTATGTAAATAAAGACCATGGGTTGAATGGCTTAGGAACATTAATTTTAACTTAAGTTGTGTAACACTTTAGGGATGTTTATATTAATAAATCACTATGAGTGATGAACAATGTATCTGTCTATCTATGTATCTATCTATATTTATGCACAAACACTTTAAAAATTCTGGATAAGCCTATGAATTTTGCCCTTATCTCTGTTGGTCAGCATGATTTTGTCACATCTATATTAACTGTCTAGTTATATGCCTACTGTAGTCGTCATTCTAATGACTTGTGTATCAGAATTTTAAATCCTTTTGTTTTTTCTTTTTGGGTGGAAAGTTTCTTCTCTCACATATAGAATTTTATTTTCCATGGACAGCCTTTGTTTCCTCTCTCCTTCAGTAATCTTGCAGATATTCACAGAGCATCAACTACCATGTGCCCTGACACCCTGGCCTATGTGTGCCCCAAAGTATACAGCAGAGAAGAAGGAAACAAGTACATCCCTCACAGTTTGGTGTGGAAAACAGATGTTAATAAACCTGGAAACACACCTATATTTACACACTATGGTACTGTGAAAGCAACAGGCAGGAGGTTGGGACTAGCTGACATGGGGTTGGGGAATAGATAGATAATGTCACCAGGAGAAAGTAAAATTTAAGCCAAGTTCTTGAGAATGAGAAAAAGTTAAGCAGGTGGAAAGTAGGATGAGGGCCTCTGGCAGAGGGAAGAGCAAACCCAAAACCCTGAGGGATAAAAAAGATGGCAGGGCAGGAACTGAACTGAGGTGAGGGTTTTCTTGTATTCCTGTTTCCTGATTCCTCCAGTAGAGCACACATTCCCATTTGCACAGGTCGAGTGTCTTTCATTTCTTTTGCACCCCTCGCAGGGCCAGTGTTCTGGTTATTAAGGTGCTGTCTTTCCGCTCCAAACCCATCCCTTTATACTCTGTGTGTGATGCCAGGACTGGGATTCGGGTCAACATGCTGGCTAACTGCACTTTTCCTGTACCCAGCTAGCACGCTGTTAGATGCTGTCAATAGGGGTGCTGGAGAAAGACTTAAGACATGAGGACACAGACTCCTTGATCCTGTCAGCACCAGCCCAGCTTTTATTTACCCTACAAACAGTTGGTTACTAATCCTTTTTTTTTTTTTTTTTTCCTGTAACCCCCAGAGATAGGCCCCTTCAGGGACAGCAGCACAAGCAGGGCAGCCTGCCTTCCTCTGATACCTGGGTCCACCTCCACTGGATGCCTCTTATCAGCTTTTAGGCTTTAGTAACTGTGTCCTCTTGTATTTGTCTCCTCAGTTGTAAAGGTGGTAGCTGCCTCCTGCAGTCACTCTCTGTCTCCTCAGTGTCTTTTTGCATTTTCACTGCTCCAATATCTGTGTCATCATTTACTTGTGTTAAATTCTCCCTGGGAAGATAACTGGTGGGGTATCTGTTTCCCTGACCGGTGCTGATGCATGAATGTTTTGCTGTCTGCTCTTGTTCATACTCACTGCTTAATGAAGAGCCCCAGCTGGGGCCATCCAAGGCCAAATGTCCATGAATGAAAAAGGTCATCTGCAAGTAAGAAACGATGAAGATGCATTTTTTTCTCAGAAGCTCACATAACCTGGATATCCCCAATCTCCACCATGCAATATCTTTTCCAAGGTTAGCAGAATTATAAAAACATCAATTTGGCCATTATTGACTTTTTAACCGGGATACCAAGAAAGTCTTTCGGCAGCCTCGATAAATTAGATCTGGCCACCTAGCTCCCAGACTGGCAGGCTCCTCCATCATTGACAGAGAAGACAGGGGAAGGCAGTTTTCCCAGCTGTTGCTGTAAATGATGTGCATTGTGCTCACAGCCATTAGCAGGTGGAGAATTTGAAGTGTGGGTAGATTGCAGAGCTGCCTCTTTTAAAAATGCATAAGCACTTTGTGAGTTTGCTAAGTCATGTTTCACTCAGCTCAGTTTGAATTTTTCATAGGGGAGACGTATTCTGTAGTCTTTCCTGTTTTACTTCTTCCTGATCAGTGAGAACGGCACAGAGGGCTGCAGTGGAAGGGGGCTGAGTCCAATCATACAATTTGTTCGATTTTTCTAAGTTGTAAAATGCTTGAAGATTTGGGGCTCTAAGGCCTTGGGGCAACTAAGTGTCCTGCTTCTCCCCATTTAATCCAAAATAGAAATTACTTCTTGTTCCGGATTTAAGTTTATTTGATGTATTTTCAAGTAAATGTTTATCCTGACTCATCTATTTGTGAAATTTTCATAATTCCTGTAAAGATTCCTTTCTTCCATAAACATCCCCTGGTCACACACTATGTGCTTGGGTCACTCACCACTCCCATGCCAAGTCAGATGTCACTAAGTACTGGATACTCGTTTTCCTGATGCATTCAGCTATGACATGAGTGTTCCTCCTTATGTGATACCTAAGAATTAGTTGTGCAATATTGTGGTGGAAACATAATAATCCTAATAGCAAGCTCCTGATTTGTTTTGTTGTATCTGGCTTATGGTAAAACAAATATGTAGGAATTAATGGATACTTATTGTGTGCCACAAACTACAAGACAGACTTTACATTAGCTAAAACATTTAATTTTTTTAAAAGTCCCAAGAAGAGGGTATTATTAATAGCCTCATTTTTCATGTGAAGAAACTGAGGCTTAGAGATGTGAAGTGATTTATGGAAGATCCTACAGCTGACAAATTGTGAGGCCTGACTCTGGAGTCTGAGGTCTGCTCTGCCATGCTATCAACTTGCTACAGTTCAACATACATGCTTGCTCTTTCATTCATCAGCATTTATCAAATCTCTATTTTGTGTCAGGCACCAAATATGATACTATATTCAATAAATTTAGCAATGGCTTATTACAAAATAAGGTAAAACTATTAAGTTCTTTGACCAGCAACTAGTTAATAACTCCCCCAAAAGGCAATAGATTTTTTGCTTTGTTAATATCAATAAATCAGACTTTTCTTGGAATGAAATGGTTTTCTCCCCACTTCTGACTAATCAATTGTAACCTATTTTCTCTCCAAGTGGAGAGAATTATTCCAGCCAGTATTGAAACCTCAGCAAATTGGAAGCAAAATATGTTGCAATCTGAAGTATCAAGGTATTTATGAGATCATTACTTGCTATAATTGGGGGGATTCTAGAATGCTGTGAGTTACAGCACAGGCTTTCCCACATGTTCCAGGACTCAGAGCATCACAGGGGACTGCCAAGGTAAAGGAGGCTGGGGATCACATGTGTCACTTCCATTTCTGGTGTAAAAACTCTTTGCTTGTGATTAAGTTCTTGAGAAGAAGGTAGTTAGGGAGACAACCCTCCCAGAAAAGAAATGGGGTAGTTATCTTCTCACATTTGATTAGGTTTCAGACTTCAAGATGACTTTTCATGCAGCACTCTAGCTAGACTGCATTTATCTTGTCTTATTTGATTTCGATATAATATATGGACTTAGGAAGTCATCTCATGAATTATCTTGCCAAAATGGCAAAACATCCAAATATTCTCATAAAATATTGAAACATGTGGTAGTATGACAGGCTACACTAAAATGAAGATGTTCTGTTTCTTTAATAATGATAATGCCTAGAATAAGTAAAAAGTAATCCTTCTGTTTGCCCAGAAACTGGAAGATCCCAGATGACATTTAAATCATCTACGATCATACCAGCAGCTCAGGGAGGAAAAAGCCACATCACTGCCAGGTTCCTGGCTTGATGAGGGTTTCATGCAGTTTTCCACCTGAGTACACACAGAGCCCTCACACGATGGTGTTTGTGTTGTTAAAATGGCTTTTAGTGAATACTCAGCTTCCCTTTTGAGTCCATTAAATGGAATGACTTTCCCATAGGGAAGGTAACTCTCAGGCACAAGGAAACAGGGCCTTGCTTTTCTACTGGTTCCTCAGGGTTTATAGACAAAGTATTTCATCATCTTGCCATAAGGTAATAGGCAGGTGTATCCTAGCTTATATTTCTTCTCCTTCTCTTTCCTCTCTTTCCCTTCTCCCTCTTTCTTTTTTGTACAAGCTAAATTCAATTTCTGAACCTTCTCCAAAATGTTCAAACTGGATCAGCTCTGGTTTGATGCAATTACCTTTCTTTAGTCCAATTCATTGGAGCCACTTCTCAGTTAAGTCATATTAGTGCAGGGATTGCTGAGTTCCGGGAGGCAGAAGCAGGTCCTGCCTACTGAAGGTGAAAAACGATCCTCTCAAAATCCGTGCTGGCAGACAGAAGCCATTTTCTGTTGCTGGTGTTTTCAATCACCAGATGGTACACGTTGAATGCTTTCTCTGTTGCATGGAAGATATTTATTTCTAATAGCCTGAGATAACTGGGACATTACTGCTATTGTGATTCCTTTTGGCTAATTGGATTGTTGCACTTAATTTAATGGCTTTATAAATACAATGATTACTCAGTCACATTTTAAAAAGTGACTCGAAAGAACAGGTATAGGTTAGAGATACTTTGGAGTTGTGGTTTTATCTTTTGAAGGAGAGGTGAAAAAGAGCTTCAGAAGGAAGTTAAAGCTTGAACACTATTTTGAAGAAGAAACAGGAATTTTACAGGATAATTAAATAAAATAGTTGATTGTTATGGTTAAGGCATTTGGGAGATCTGTATTCAAATTCCAGCTCTGCCACTTACAAATTGTGCAAACTGTGGCAAGTTTTCTAAATACTTGGGGCCTTAGTTTTCTTGCATGGAAATTGATTTTGGAATTACTGAGTTTGTAGAATTATTGCGAGGATCAATGTGATGGGTGCACAGAGCTTAGATGAGGGGCACACACAGAGTCATCCTTCCCCTGGCACTGTCATTCTCCTCTGACAGCCTCCTGACTGCTACCACATGGAGCTTTGGATTAGGTTAACATTAGCTATGGAAAGAGGCCAGCATTTATGGAGCGCTTACTGTGTGCTACATACTGCATTTAAGAATTTCACTTGACTTATCTAACTCTTAGCTGCAACTCTAGGTAGTAGGAAAATTACTGTCTTCATCCCACAGATGAGAAAACTGAAATTTTGAAACTTTAAGGGATCTACCAAGATGACAAATTTAATAAGTAGTGTAGCTGGTTGTTCCTGACTCCGGTGTATATTTATAGCATATTGCCTCTTACACAGCATATCATCATTATTTATCTCCCCTTGTGGACTTGGCTTTGGGGTGCGCCTGGTATAACCCATCCTGTGAGCCACCCTGTGCCTCCCAAAAGCATTGTTCTGTGATGCCTGTGTGTGTGAGTGCTATGCTGCTACTGCAAGCTGATCTAGCTGTGGTTAATCCCTTGGCTCTGTGCTTCCCTTGCAGGTGAACCTTCCAGGTGGTCATCCTCACACTGTGATTGCTGCTGCAAGAACGGCAAGGGTGACAAAGAAGGAGAGAGTGGCACGTCTTGCAATGACCTCTCCACCTCCAGCTGCGACAGCCAGTCTGAGGCCAGCTCTCCCCAGGAGACAGTCATCTGTGGGCCCGTGACACGCCAGACCAACATCCAGACTCTGGACCGTCCCATCAAGAAGGGTCCAGTCCAGCTGATCCAGCAGTCAGAGATGCGGCGGAAGAGCGATCTGCTCCGGACTCTGACTTCAGGCTCCAGGGAGTCGAACATGAGCAGCAAAAAAAAAGCTGTTAAGGAAAAGCTCTCGATTGAGGAAGAGCTAGAGAAATGCATCCAGGATTTCCTAAAGATCAAAATTCCGGATCGCTTCCCCGAGAGAAAACATCCTTGGCAATCTGAACTTTTACGGAAGTATCATCTATAGGGGAGGGCGGGGGGGTGGGGAAAGAAAGAGCAAAACCAAGTCACCATTTTGAAATAAACCTCCTAAAAGAAATTCATATTTTAAAAGAAAAGATACAACTACTGATATGCATTTGTTAGAACACAATAGTCCATTGGTATACTACTGCCTACTTTACCTAGTTCACCTTAACCTGTAAATCCACAGGGTAGATTTCTTTCTAGGTGTGGAAGTACAAGAAAATCCTTTTTTAGTTGTTTGTTTGTTTCCTTGGTCCCTGTGCTGAGTATCTTATACATGATGAGAGCCAGCTACGTAAGAGTAGCTGAGAGGCCTTGGGAGTCATTTATCCCAAACTGGGTTTTTTCTTTCATCTTCTACCTCCCTCCTGTGAATGAGGATATGGTAGAACGTGATCGGGCCCAGTGGCATATGTTTAGAATTTTTAAATTTTGCTTTGTCCTTTTGTTTATGGGGTAAGGGGGGAATGGCAAATTTATATGACTTTTCACTCAAATCTGTATGTGCCAGTTTATATGGACTCCGTATGCATGAGTATCTGTGCAACACAAGCACAACAAAGTATGTATATACACACAATGCACATGACGCCAGGGCCTGACATCCCAAGGGCTGTGCTCTGCTCCCTACAGCCCCTCTTTGAGCACTTCAGACAGATGAGCCTCTGCCTCTTTCTTAAAACTCTTCTGGGAAGATATCCCAACCTCTCTTGGCAACACTCTCTAACATTGAATAACCCTCATCATCAACAAACCGTCTTCCTTATTTAGAACTTAACGCCCTCAGGACCCATTTTTCTGCTTTGCTCTTTCTCTGAGTTAGAAGAGGATGAGTAGAGCCAGTCATACATTCTTTGTATCAAAAAATCAAGCATTCATATCCGCAGAAATTACTCCTAAGTGACACCACACTCAGCCTTCTCTACCCTGAACTGAATTATCCCCCTTCTCTCAATGTTTTCAGAATTCTTACTGCCCACATTTTAATGGTGTGGTCTTTGCACATCATCCACATTAATTCTCTGTATTCCTGGGTAGTCATGGAACTAAGAACAACACACAGTACTTGAGTAAGGATCCTGCCTTTGGTTTGTTTGTTTGTTTGTTTTAAAGGAAATTGTATTCCACATACCCCCTAATAATTTCTTATAAAATTTTAAACAATAATGCTACATTGTTACTGGCTTGTAGCCAATTATGTTTGCCTTTGGGATTTGGGGTTTGGCTGTGTCCATACTTGAATTTAGCTGTGTCATTTCTATGATTCTGTAACAACCCTACTAGGTAACTGGAGCTCCAGAGTTAAGGTTTTGGCTTCTAAACTATCTTTTTCAATTACATCCTTGACCTGTATGGACACAGCCAAAATGTTACTGTTAATAGCCATCCATCTATCCATCCATGTGACTCTGTATTCTATTAACACACCAATAGCTCTTTCATAGACATGTGCTAAATGAAGGTTAAGAGACCAGTTTTTATTTTCAACATTCCTCATATATCTCAATAGTATCTGAAAAATAATTTGTCAATTATTGTGTGCCAAGCATTCCTAATTTTTTATGGCGTGTGTGTGTGTGTATGTGTGTGTATCATGGGTAATAAAGGCAACTGGATGATGTCTGTAGGAGGAAAAAATAATGACTAATTTCTTCTAGTTGAAATATTTCATTGCTGCACATTTATTATGTAAGAAGTTCTGTCTTGATTTTTGTTATTATTACTGATTAGCATATGAATATATTTCTGAATTTCTGTAATTCTTGCCTTCATACCTGGATACTAGTCTCAGCCAATGCTTTTTTGCCCTGATAGTTTGAATGGAATTTAAAGTGTTACTTAAGTGAAAAAGAAAGTTTATTTTGGGAGTTGAGTTATCACGATAATTATAATTTATGAATATGAGTGGTGTTCTTTTCTGTATTCATATGCTAGCAAACATTTGATCTAAACTATAACATTGCATTGTTTGTAAAGTCTACCAATATGTCTTCATTATTTTCAGTGTTTCTTGATGATACATCAAAATACCATCATCCTACTAATAGAAGATCCTGTAAGGAATCGTGGCACTTAATGGGTCAAGAAGAAGTTAAATTTGGAGACAATATCCTGAAAACACTCTGGTCAAATTATTGCCCACAATTATTGTGGTCCTAATGAAAGTGTTGTCAAAGTCTGAGGTCTAACTAAAA
Organism: Tarsius wallacei; assembly: GCA_963574415.1. Lineage (NCBI taxonomy): Eukaryota > Metazoa > Chordata > Mammalia > Primates > Tarsiidae > Tarsius > Tarsius wallacei. The sequence continues at coordinate 59,872 of CAUYQG010086686.1, forward strand.
TGGTCAAAGTTCCAACTTCCTTGAATTTCAGACTTAGCTGTAATGGCATCAAGATAAAGAGACATACCAGTAAGAACCGGAGAACTGAGTTGACAGTCAACCTAATACTTCTACTACATACTTTAAGCAGGAAGTTAAACACTGCAGAAACAGTGTTTGTGGCACTGTTTTTACAGCCCTTGACCTGTCATGAGTTATTTCTGCTCAGGTTTTCTTTATACCCACAGTGAAATCTGTTTAAAACAACAACCACAATGACAGCAACATTTTTCTTTTTTTTTAATTCTGGGCCAGTTCCAGACTGGTACCCACCCCATGGTAAAAAGTTCAAATAGCTAAAACAACAATATGGAGTTTATTTGTATGGGTGTTGATATAGAGATGCATATAGACCTGATCAGCAAAAGACTCCGAGGAGGCATCAAGTGCCTGGAAATCTTCAATTCTAGTTTGAGTGGAGTTAACAGGTGAGGTCCAGGTGGCTGCAACATTGGAAACGAGTAGTGTAAGTGAGTTATAAGATTAAATGCATTAGTAGCCCTGGTAATCACTGAGAACCAGTCATGTTTCCTGAAGTTAAAATAGTTTTTAGAACTTTTAATTCAGTTCTTAATGGAATAATATATATGGTTTGCTTCTTTAACATTAGTTATGATAAGGGTCACACGTTACTGACACAAAGAAGCTAATAGCGTCAGATAAGTCAAATGAATGGGGAATCACATGCATAGAGCCCCAACTTAGATTGCCTCCTAGGAAAGCCTGCAATGCCAAAATCCAGTGAGCTTGGGATATCATTCCCTAAAGGTATGTGGGTCTCCTGAGGTCAGAAACCTATTTCAAGTCTTGCTATCAGAAAGCAAGTCATCTATGTTCAGCAGGAAAAAGGGGATGACAGGGCCATAAAACTGTTAGATTGTATGATAGTGTGCTTTTCCTTCCCCTGCTGAGAAGAAATTGCACTAAGATATGGTCATAAAACAACAGCGAAATGGCGTCCTAAATATGCAGTGTTGTTATCCTTTGTTATCAAAGGCTCAGTTATCTTCCTGAAAAGGCATGTGTGGTGAATTAAAATAAAAGGGGGAACAATGAGCAAATCATATGCATTCCCTATGCTCCTTATTCTTCCTTAGTCATTCCAACCAATTCATTTTGGGGAGACACATTTATTAAAGAGACCTGTGGAATTTTTCATTTTTCAGTTAACCTTGTTTGATTCAGAGGCATAGGAGTGTTGCTCATTCTGGGTCCTCTTAGTTACCACTGCTTGAGCTTCTGGATTCCTTTTGCTTCTCTGGGCTTTAGATTCCTTTCTGAGTATTCTTTGTGCCAAGTAAAAGATGCTCCAGTGAGAAAAAGAAAAGGCATATATGGTGTTTTGCAAAATTTCTTGACACCAGCTCACAATGGAAGCCAAACTTTGATTCTCATATATTTTCTTTTGCTACAGTTTCAACCTTCCGACTTTGTAGCTGCTATAGTGTAGATTTGAGCATTTGAGTACTGGTGTTTTCTGCCACTTGATGCAATGCTGTGGAATTTAACTAACCTTGGTCTCTAAATGATCTTTACTAGAATTAATAAGAGTTTTTCTGTAAACTTTTTGGAAGAATTCTTTGTTATCTCCACTTGACATTACAATTTTTGAAGGAAAAATAAAGGGAGTTTATTTTTCCCTTTGGTGACGCTGTGGCTGATAAATGTCTCTGCCAATTTGCATGCTGGGTTATAGGTTTAGCATGGGCCATTTCTCTCTTTAATGTCTTGATATCATTGGCATCTTGCAATCTTGATGGCTCACTGTTCCAATGTATTTATTTCCTTTTATATTGTCAAAATAACACACTAGAGAAAGAATCAGAGTGAGCATTCTATATTCTGAGTTACAATGGTGTAGATGTCATTTGTACAGGACTGCACAATGATTAATATCTACACAGAAATTAGACCAAATGAAACCTTCTGGAATAGGTTTGATTTATATTGCCTTCATCATTCTGGTTTTAGATGAAATAGTTGTTGCTCTACACCTCTGCTGAAAGTCTTAAACTTTATTAATCACAGCCTTGTGATGCAAACAGTGCTTATTGGTGTGAAATTTCTGTTTTTCTCATCTTGCTGTACACATTGAGATGGAGATTCTTTTCCCAGTGATCGCCATTGCAAACTTTTTAGCAGTGTTTCTCAGTACTCAGGATGCCTAAAAATTATTTGCAGCACTAGCAAAAATACAGATTCCTTTACCCTAACTTCAAATAATCTGATTCATAAACTTGAAGCAGGGCCAAGAAATCTGCATTTTGAGTTAGCATCCTTAGTAATTTTGACGAAGATTGCCCGTTGACCTTACCGTGAGAAACTGCTGTTTGGTGAGTATGCAGAAGCCAACATTTCCTTCACTACCTAGAAGTACTTCCTCATTTTCTCTCACTTTCTTCCCACTACACATAAGTGAAAGCATGCATTATTTATTATATTAAAAGAAAAGGCTTAGAGAACAGTAGGACAGAGTAGACTTCCATGATCCCTTTGTCATTTCATCTACCTGTCAACTATAAATAGCCTTTCCCTTATTGTGTGTGTGTGTTTGTGTGTTTTTAAATTGGGATTATTATTATTATTATTATTATTATTATTATTATTATTATTTTGCCAAACTGAAAACCTTCATCATTATAGTTTTAGCCCTGGGTAGATGGGAACACGTTTCTGAGCGAGATGTATTCTAATGATACCTAACAAGGAATAAAAATAACAGCCTTTTCCAAGGAGAGTTGTTCATTTCTAGGTCCTTCCTTGGTTTGAGTCAGAGGAACTTGAGAGTGATCCATAACTTAATGATGTACATGACTCCAAGGAAACTTCTGTTAACTGCACATTTAATGTAATAAAAATGAATATGGAATAATCAGTGAATTCAGCTATATTTCACCAATAAAATCCTGAGTCATTGAACTACTAAGTTTGTCCAATTTGACTAAAGCAGGACTATGAAGCTCTCAGATAATGGAGATCCTAAACCCAATACTAATGAAAAACTTGAAGCAAAATCCATGTATGAGAATAAATGCAAAGGGAAGGAGTAAGAAGTGAATTTGAAATGATTACATTTCATGTGTAATGACACAAAGAGAATGAAGTTGTGTAATTTTCCAGTCACTCTGACCGAAGGAGATGGCCATTCTATCAATATTCAGACCAAAAAAAAGAAGGATTTCAGTGATCCACTTGGCCCTCTCCATACAACAGAATAACTGGATAGATGTCAAATCCACAGAAGGTGTAAGAAACAGAGAAAGAATGGCTTAACTACACACATTTGTCATGATCATGGGTGAATATTAAGTAAATATTACTGCCAAAGGAAAGTGAGGAATGGCTACTGAAACTGATGAACTTGAGCATCTAGTTAAGATAATTTGGCCAAGTTTTTTTTTAAAGTTAAATTTGAGTCAGTTTGTTGCCCACCCTCCTTTGCTTTCCGAGTGGCATCGCTTTTCTGCCCCCAGTTTACAAATCTTTAAAAAAAAAGTTCCTCATGTTTGTGAATCAATTTTGTTGTTAATTGGGTAAATAATTTTAAGGTTAGATTATCATCCTTGCTCTATATATGGAATTCAGCTTTAAAAAAATAAAGACAAATGTGCCCTGGTCCAGCAAATACCAAGGGCTTGGCCTGGAGGAGGAGGAGTGATCTTCCTGTTAATTTGCCTTGTAAAAGCACTTACATGCCAACCAGAGGGTTTATTAAGTCCCCTCTCTCAAGTTACCCCCTCCATCCTGTCAGTTTATTCTTAGAATTAACCTTTAACTAATTTATCTGCATTTGCACCATGAAGATCAATGTAGCTTCAGACCCTCTCCCTGCAGATGTTGGCTCCATCTATCACAAATGGAAGCAGAATTGATGCACAAGTAGTGGGAAAGAGTTTCTTTCAAATTGCATCTGTGTGTGTGCGTGTGTGTGCATGCGCGCGTGTGCACAGGGCCATGTTCAATTTTTAGGATAATGTTGGGTCAGTAGCTGATGTCCATGAGAGTGCTATTGGAATGCATGAAAAAAGACTGTGTTGTCTTTACAGCAGGTGTCAGTCCTTGAGAATGCTGAGTACAGCTAGTATCCTGTTGTGAAATTCAAACAATACTGATTTCTGGGGAAAAATCAAACTCATTTTCATTCACAGAGTAGAGAGTGGCATCTTGAGGGAGAAAGCAATAGAAAAGAAAAAGACTGTACTTTTTGAAAACTAAAATACACGTAGAATTCATATCAATCCTCAGAAATCTCTTTCAATTGCAGGCAGTGGTCAATGGTTTATCTATCCCTTTATGTGAGAGACAGAGGCAATTTCAGGAAACTCTTTTCTCGATTTATGTGGGTTATGTTCATTTAAGGCAGTCGCCCTCAACCAGAGGTGACTTTGCAATGCCAGAGGTCTTTGGCAATGACTGGAGATATTTTGATGATCATGACTTGAGGGGTGCTTCTGACATCTAATGGGTAGAGGCCGGGGCTGTTGCTAAAGATTCTACAGAGCACAGGAAAACCTTCCACAACAAAAATTATCCAGCCCAAAATGTTGATGGTTCTTAGATTGAGACATTCTAAATTAAGGGTTGGTGTAAGTTTTCTACGTCATTCTTTCTATACCATGTATAGAAAGACGTCTGCATCAACAGGTGGGATAAAATAGAATAATAAAAATTAATACCAGTTTAAATGTATATAGGGTGTATTTGAAGTTAGATGGAATTATCTCTTTATACAGATGTGAAAGCAGAAATTTGGAGAGAGAAACATGTAACTTTTTCTAAAGTTCTAGTAATAAAGAGGAAGGCCTGTGGTTTAGGGGTCTGTCTTTTACTTTAGTCTTTTTGCCTCAGAAAAATTATACTTCGGTAAGGTGGTCAGTCTTATAACAGCTAAATGTATTTTTTGTGAAGCACTTTAGAGGTCTTTTAAGTTCACATGACCCTGTTAAAGATGTTTTTCAAACTGATCAACGGTAGACAACAAAGTGCTCTCAGAAATGAAACCAGTAAGGAGAGGAAGGTGCTTAGAGTGGGCCAATGATTTCATCATCTTTAGCTGCTCATCATGTACTTGGTTTCCTTGGGTTGTATATCCCCTCTTTAAAGATGGTACTTAGATCTCAGAAAAAAAGTTTTCCAGACTTATACAGGGGTGTGCCCACATTCTTGTTTTCAAAGATGCAACAAGTCTAAGCACAAGCTCTGGCTACTAAGCCTTATTATTTAGTTTGCCTTCACTGATTTCACTTGGACACAAGCACATTTGTGTTTTAAATAATTTGATATTTTTCACATTTATTATACCAATGTCCCAGTAATGGAATAAAGATTAGATTATTCTAACCCCATTTTATACAAGGAAAACTGTGAACTCAGAAAGTTTAAATCAGTCATTCATTCATTTGTTTGTTCATGCACCATCAGCAAATATTTGCCAAGGACCTACCGTGTGTAGGTCACTGTAATTAGCATTATAACCTCTAGGGAACAAAATTTGGTATAAAGAACAACTAAGATCATTCAAATTCTAGACTAACATTATTTATGTCATTCTGATCAATATTCTAGAATTATGTTTAAGTTGTTATGAGTATGTATGTTAAGGATTTATTATTATGTGCCAGAAACTCAAGTAAGTTACCTTATCTCATTTAATCATATAATAGCACAATGAAGTAGGACATCACTATCCTCTTTTTACAAATGAGATCAATGAGGCTCAGAAAGATCAACTAGCACATAAAGGCTCATAGGTCAACAATGGCTGAGCCAAATTTCCATCTGGGTTTATTGGACTCCACCATCTTGCCATGCCATCTTTTCTCTCTTTTCTCTGAAATTTGCCTGTTTCTTGTCTCTTCTATTCTAAACAAAGGGTAACCAAAGCAATCCCACCCTGACCTCCTTCCCAAAGGTCACTCATTATTGTAAGTTACAAATGCCATCAGACGTGCATCTTCCTAGGAGGTAAAGAAAGACAGGTTTAGAGGACTGGTTTTGCCTGAAAAAGACTGTAATTTATGCCCCAAGCTCTAGTAAGTACTGATACTCTGTGAAGCACAGTGATCATTAGCTTCCATGTCAGGAAGCACATAACTGCTTGTTGTGCTGTATACAGGCTACCAGGGTGAGTTTCAGGAGATTGTAATATAGGTGTGTGAGTGTGTTTATGCATGCATGCATGTATCTGTGTATGTGCTGTCTTCATCTTTGGCCTTTTAAACAGTCTCAGTTTCTAATTCAAGACAGTTCAGAAACCCAAATGTGATTGGCTGCCCTTAGCATCTTACTTTTCTAAGTTGGGAAAAAGAGAGGAAGTTGCATTAAAGAAACTGCATAGAAATATGTAAGTTGTGAGTGTGAATGTATCTATGTGTTGTGTGTGTATGTAAAATTATGTGTATATATGTATATATGTGTGTGCATCTATCTAAATGTATATATCTATATCTATACATATGTATACACACAAACAAAGCTCATAGTTTGAAACTCTTTGGAATTTTGAATTTGGAGAATTTATTATTTTTATTACAATTTATATTTGGTTTCCTAGATAGTCTAATATAGTTCTATTTCCAAAATTCTCTTCCACTATGAGTGTATGTATTTATTTATAGTACAGAGAATGTAAACAAAATATCTAGATTTAACATCTATGGATACAAAGCCAAACAAAATTGCATTCAAGGAAATGCCAAATTTGTAAAAACTGGCTTTCTTATCCAAATCATTTGTTGGAATTTCAAACTATATGTTTTCAAACTTGTTCATTCTAAATAAACAAAACACCACCAAATGAACAGTTGCTAATGATGTTTAGGAGGAAAAAAAGAAAATGTAGGTATATGACAGCACAAATCCAATGATTATTGCTCTAATGGTACTTCACTTACTCAGTGGTTAGTTTACTATCTCCCTGATGATTTCAGTTGATCACTCATGTGGGGCCCTGAGTCCTTACATGATTTGTAGGTGGAGCTAATTATCTGCTTACTTATTTTAAGCTACAGTAAATAATTTATAATATGCATACTGTAAATAGAGACTAAAGGTCAAGGGCACGTTGTATTAATTACCAAACACTGATAGTCTCCTGCAAATAACCCTTTGAGCCTCTTTATACAAATACCAAAATAGTTGCTCAAAGAAGGAACAACGTGTAGTCAAATAAAAGACAATATTACTTATCTATGTTGGCATTCTATAAACACAACAACCAAGTGACTGAATTTTGGTACTCTTAAGGATACAGTAAATTATATTCATAGCCATGTGCTTTGCATATTATTGGAGAGTGTGGAAAGTGTTTAAAGTCAACCTATGCAAACAGAGTCCCTTGTCGTCCTTGGGATCAGTTTGTATGCACACAAGCCTATACTTTCAGAAACCTAGCCTGCTTCTCAACATAGGACACCAGAAACACTTGTCAACAAGACAAGTGTGGTCACTGCATTTTTTCCATAAGTGATCTTAAAAGCATAAGAAATAAAATCAATATTTTAGTAATTAAATGTTCTAATTAGATTTAAGAACACTTGAAGGAGTAATTGTTTTTCCCCCAAATTTTGGAGCAGGGAGAAGGTTTCATATCATCCCGATTTCAAGTTTTTCTGTCATTTTCTTTCACTTATTTCTTTTTAATTCCAACAGAGAATGCTGAAAAAGAGAATTTGTCTTAAATCATTCTGCTTAGTGGAGAGGATAGACTAATGTATTTTTGTAAATCATAAGGGGTGGGGGTAGAGGGGGTGCCAAAATCCCCCATTAATTACCATTTTTTTGGTAAGAAAATGAACTCATGAATTACTAGAAAGGTATCCTACTTAAAATACACAGAAATACAAACTTACGGGAGCTGCATTTCTGAGTCCCATTGAAAACTATAATGGGATCTGCTTTAAATGGGTTGCTCTTTGGATTGGTGATGGCGTCTAGCTTAGCCTGTATAACTAAGAATCTTTGTGTTGACTGAAGGAACTTAAATAAAGATCTTAGTTGAATTCCTGTTCTTTATGCATTTTAGAACCAGCATAGTACTTTGTTGAACATAACAGAACAAAATAATTTGTCCAAATTAAATCAGCATGTTTAAATAATATCGGCACCACACATTACACTTTTAAAGTTAAAGACTCTGTTGATCAGGTTACCTGGAGATCTCCAGATACTCTTGACCAGGTATTATCAGGCTCCTTGTTACATCTGTCTGTGATGCTTTGAATGTGATGTCACTGCAGATAGAGGAGTTTGAATTTTGCTGGTACGAACACTGAGTGGTGATTTATTGGGGCCTTGCTCATGTTACTTTATCCTGACCTCATTCAAACACTTGATGACTTGGGTCAGTTTGTTGCACTCTGATGTATAACAAGTGATACCCACTGAAATTACCTCTTCTTCTTTCCAATGCAGTTCGCTTGTATATAAGTGTAACGTCAAATTGTTTACAGGTTCTTTTGTGTGTAATTGTAATAGGAGATTTAGCTCAAACTTTAAAGGAATTTGTTTACTGAATGGTGTTAAAATGAATGTGCTTATCACAGTATAAACATCATTAATTATGGACTCACATGAATGCATGTCTACATGTCGTCAATTCCCAGCTCGGTTATTCAGCTCGGTTATTCAGCAAAAAGTCTGCAGTCTGTGAATAGCAAATATACATAAACTACTGTGACTTTACTAACTCAGTAACTGTTTTTATCTTAGTATGTAACACTGTAGATCTTAGCTTGCTGTATTTCTTTTTTACCTATTTGTTTTTGCAAGAGAAACATGATTCTAAAAATAGTACTATTAATTGTCCCAGTGGAATTGCACAGCATTTTGGCACTCATTGATTCACTCAGAAGGCAACTGCGTATAGATGGAACAGCCCTGAGCAACATATAAATATATACATACATATCTATGTATGCAATATCTACAATGCTAATTACTACCATCTCTTCTCACTGCCAATAGAAACAAACTAATATTTTCTTTGGAATCACTGATGGATATAAAAAATTAATTTGCTATTAACTGCTTTCATATTTTGTTCAGTTCTTATAGTATGGTAAATAATACAGGTGCAGTATCAGTATTGTAAAATTGTATGGTGAAAACTACAAAAGTCATTCTGTGGATATATTTTAAAAGGAAGAACAGAAACTATATTTCAGATTCTTGTGTGAATATAATTACAGAAATAGGTAACTATTTTTATGTGTTTCCATAAATGACTCCATTTCATATGCATTGTAATTTAGCACCAATCATAATAAATCATTTGGTAACATTTAGTTGTAATATATATCTATTTCCAGTATACAGAAGAAACTGATGACTCAACATGATTTCACACTAACTCAAGAAATTTAGATGAAAGGTCATTATCAAGGCAAATAGTTTATTTCTGGTTTGTTGTGGCAGGTTGCTGAATTGGGGTACAAAAAAGGAAGAGACTTAATGAGTAGGTTATTGAATATATTTAGAATGAAATGGAATGGGTGAAAGCCCTGCCTTTGTCTCTTGTTCAATGAGTAACTTCATACTATGCATCACACTCTTTATTATTAGTAAATAGGAAATAATAGATATTTTATAAACTGAGAATCAAATTAGATAATCCAAGTAAGGAACTTATCACAGTGAATATCAACACTGAATAGCTGAATATATATATTCAGCTATTTACTTTAGTCTTTTATGATATTACCAAAGTGCTAAGAGTTTGTTTTTAATCAAAAGGGAAAATTATACAGAAAAAAAAAAAGAATTTTACCACTTGGGGGATTTTTGGAAATAATGTAGCCTTTTGCTGCTGTGAAGTGTGTTTGGCAGAATCTTGCCCCATGATATGCACTGAAGAATGGAGGGACCTGGACAATACACATGTACTCTCTCTTATGTATTCCACCTTGAACTTTTAAAATGTTCTGTATCATATTTAAAGTCCTGGGTGTTCTGCAGTAAAGAACATTTAAAAACATTATTTAACCCAGAATCTCCCAGACTTCTGTTACTCAGGATACTTCTGATTTTGATGCACACACTTTGGGAAATGCTAATTTAGTCCAATCTCCCTTGCGTAGGAAGGGAAAGCCCATACCCTGAGAGAGGAAGGGATGTATTGAAGGCATGGTAGTCCCGGGTCTAAATCCCATCTGTGGCCTCAAGCTAGGACAAGTTGTCCTAAGCCACTCTCATGTAAGCCACTGGCAACAGCGGCAACATTGTTTTGAGAAACACTTCAAAAGTTGCCATGTCCATAAAGCACAGACTCAAAGTAGAGTCACATGAGAAACCAAAGGCAGGATGCAGTTGCAGATTCAGTCCACAGCAACCTTTCTTTAGACTCAGTTGCCACCAAGATCACAGGAAACAATTGCAGAGTCTGCTTTGCCTCCATAAGCTGGTAATTAGAGGTAGTTGCTATAAAAATCTAGACCACGCTGAACCTCCACCCACAAGAGGTATGGAACCTTAGATAGACTTAGTGGTGGAAGGTTTTGGAGGGAAATTTTCCTGTGAATTCTCATGTGGGGAACTGTGGTCTTTTGTCTGAAAAGCTTAGAGAAAAAAAAAAAACAAAAAACCTGTGATGGGAAATTGTGATGTCATTGACTCCTAACACCCCAGGAATTGTTTGAATAGAGCAAAAATTTATTAGATTTAGGCTATAGGAAGACTTTGCCTCCACTGTTCCAGAACAATGTAAACAAGTAAAGAACCATCACCAGGAGGAAAAGTTGGCTGTAGACTTACAGGCTACAGTCTCGAAGGTTGAGCAGCAGCAAGAATGTATTTGTCACCATTGTTCTGCCTAGGACAGCAGCTGGTTTCCCCACAAATCAAGGGTCCTGAGAACACTCCCTAAAGCCTTTGTGATGTGGGTGGTGAGGACATGAGGCTCTTGTCACTTGCCTGGGAACCTGAGTGGAAAAGAGGACATGTGGCAAGCTCAGGAATATACTGATGGTATCTTAGGAGAAAGGCTCCCCTGAGCTCTTTGGAGAGGACCAAGTAGAAGATTTCCTCATCTATCTCAACACTGTAGTTACAAAAACTCAACATTCTGACAAATTGAGATGAGCAGGACCTGATGGATCAAGGCAGAAAAATGAGGAAAACCGCCAACTTCTCAGACAGTATTTCTTCCCTCCAATTTCAACCCAAAGACAGTGTTCCTTCCCATGCCCGCAGAACATTCAGAGCTACCATCAATCTTGGCACAAATGGCAGCTGTCACTGAAACAGATCACGATAGGTCTTTATCCCAATAGGGGTCTGGCAAAAAGCCCCTAACCAGGCAGAACAGCTTCAGCTTTAAGTAAAAATAGCTTCAGCTTTAAGTAAGCCAGCCTCACCTTGCAAAACTTAAAAATAACACTGTCAGAAGCAAAGGCCCAGGAGGGCAGGCTTTTAAATGCTCAGGATGTCAGAGAACTCCAGATGCACCCAGAAACCCCTTGCTTAATCCCAACTCCCATGCCCTGAAAGCACCCAAAAGAAAGTCTGGGGACTAAACTCAGTCTTTGTCTTTTTTTTTTTTTTTCTATTGACTCATCATATGCCGTGTCTTTAGGGTAACAAGAGAGAAACACTCTATGTAACTCAAAGATTTCAAAGTGTGTTGAAATGGGACTGCTATTCCTCTGTGATGAGGTCTGAGCTCAGATATGCTGTCCAAGCTTGTCTGTTCCCTGGTGGAAATGAAGCAATCAAACCAGATATATCCAAGACATAAAATCACAAAGATGCACGTTGCTGCTGACACAAATAAAACATTTCTCCTCTCCTTCTTCCTGGATGCTCCACTTCTATCTATCCATTTCTGCTTCTTTCTTTCTATTCTGTTTGTTCTTTGTGTGTCTGGAGTAAGGGTAAGTGTGTTTAATAAACCACAGCATGGCTTGTCTAACAGCACCCTCACCACCACACACTTTTCTCTAGGCCTCAGCTGAAGGAGACGTTTCTTCGACTATCATACCATTCCTCCTCTCTACTGATTTTTACCTAGGCCCTGGCTGGTCTCTGACTTGGAACAAGGGGAGATGACTGGGAGAGGCTTTGGTGGTTCCCACAAGTGGATCATTTTAGGTTGTTTTTGTTTGAGAGAAAACAGCAATTCTATCTAGGAGAAAATGAAGGACAAGGAGGAAGTGAATGGGATGCCGGTGGATTCTTTTAAATCATGTGGTTCTGTTATTGTGAATAGATGAGCTGTCTTCACTCTTTTCTCCCTGGGGGCGAAGTGGACACCAAGTGCCTTTGCTGCTAATTTCTACATACACCTGGGGTTTAATGATTCATTTTCTGTGTTACCCAGAGCTGCACCTGTTGTTTCAGCAGATCCAGTGTGACTTTTTGTTTTGTCTTCAACATGAGTAGATGGTAAGGGATTGGAAAAGGTGGAAAAGTAATAAACTTTTTGCAGTTGGAGATGAGAGGCGACACAGTTGGCAGCAAATTGTTCTTTCTCCCCTTGCCCCTGGGAAAGAGTAGCCCCCAGTACCTAGAAATAATAAACTGTCAGATGTTTTCTAATAAGGAGATGGATGCCCTACTCTCTCTGCCACCTGACATTAACAAATATGAGAGAGCATGAGAAGAGAAAGAGAGTTGTTAATAACCAGCAGGTCTGTGTATTTGAGGCACAAGAGAGTTTTTTTCCTGCTAGAGCAAATGAATAGCATGGTAATTACCTTGATCTACTGTTTAGGGAGCTGCTACCTACAGGTCCCTTTGCAAACCTGTGAGATGAGGTCCACATGTCCTCTGACACCTTGAGGCTAGCATGAGTGTGTTCCTGCATCTAAAGTTTCTGAAAGCTAAAACAACAGTTGGGGGCTTGGAAAGGACTGCACCATTTTCCTCTTAGCTATGTTATTTCCCATAACATAACTTCCTAGTACCTTACATTGATATTTATGATGCTTCGAGGAAGTGCTGGAAATATAGCAAATTAAAAGTTCACAAGACAGTATACAAACATGTCCAGTGCAGTTTTTTCCCCATGTTTTGTGGTACTCTTTTATTAATAAATGAATGTCAACCAAAGACAAAAATATACAAGGCATGTCTTCTTGCTTGAGTGGGGAAAGTTGACTGTTTTCTGGTTTATGACATAAGATCCCATCCTCTTAGTTCCAAGACAGTGAAAACACCCAAACAGAAAAAAGTCTACAAAGTATACAAGACCAAGATCCAAGGAGTCTGGTAGATATTCCAACAACCTTAAGAGCAGAGGAAGTCTCAACACAAGTGTGGAACTCTAAGGACAGATCTTTTTAAAACACGGGGAATAGAGCAAAATGATGGGAGATCAAACAATATCTCCCACAGGTACAAAACCTTAGGATGCCACCCACAGACCAGTGGTCCTCAAAATTTTGGCATCAGGGACTGGTTTCATGGAAGAAAATTTTTCCATGGGCAAGGGGTGGGGATGGTTTGGGGATGATTCAAGCACATAATATTTATTGTGCACTTTCCTTTTTTTTGTTAGTTGGATCTCACTCTGTCGCCCAGGCTGGAATGCAGTGGCATGCTCACGGCCACTGCAGCTTCGACCTGCTGGGCTCAGGTGATCCTTCTGCCTCAGCCTTCCAAGTAGCTGGAACTACAGATGCATGCCATCATGCCCAGCTAGTTTTTGTGATTTATTGTAGAGATGAGGTCTCACCAAGTTGCCCAGGCTGGTCTCGAACCCCTGGACTCAGGCAGTCCTCTCGCCTCGGCCTCTCAAAGTGCTGGGATTACAGGCTGAGCCACCAGCCTGGCCTGTGCACTTTATTTCTATTATTATTACACTGTAATACATTGTAATACAATGAAGTAATTTACAACTCACCACTAAAAAAAAAAGCACAGACGGAAGTGGTAAATAAACTAAATAAATAAACTAACAGGTGGGCCACACACAGACTAAAATAAGTGTTGGATTCTGATTTAAAGCCTGCCACCAGATGCAGCAATTACATCAACTCCCTTGCCACTCACTGATAGGGTTTTGATATGAGTCTGCAAGCAATTGATTTATGATGGTCTCTGTGCAGTCAAACCTCACTGCTAACAATCTGTATTTGCAGCCACTTCTCAGCGCTAGCATCAACACCTCAGCTCCATCTCAGATCATCAGGCATTAGATTCTCATAAGGAGTGTGCACCCTAAAGCCCTTGCACGCACATAGGGCTTGTGCTCCTATGAATATCTAATACTGCCATTGATCTGACAGGAGGCAAAGCTCAGGCAGTAATGTGAGTGATGGGGAGTGACTGTAAATTCAGATGAAGTTTCCCTCACTCGCCCACTGCTCACCTCCTGCTATGCGACCCAGTTCTTCACAGGTCATGGACTGGTTGGTACCAGTCTGTGGCCCAGGTCTTGGGGACCCCTGCCATAGACCCAACTTTGTAGACTTAGCTTCATAACTTCTTTTCTTCCTCCAGATATTACCCTCTCTTTGACACTGTTGCTGTTTCTGCTCTGCTTATCTGATTGGAATGTCTCAGAATAACCTATAAAAGAGGTAGAAAATGGGCAGCAAGGGGTTGAAGTGAGATAGGTTCTGGGGAGGGAAAGAAAAAGGAAGTCTAATGCCTTGCTTCTCAAAGTCCATCCCAGGGAGAAGCCACATAGAACTACAGATTTTCAGGACAACTCCCACCCTCCAGTCCTACTGGATCAGAATCTGAATTTTGATAGAACCCAGAGATATCATATGCACATTAAAGTTTGCAAAGCATTAGTCTCTAAGATATGGTAGAACGAGTAAGGGTGGCCTCAGAGGCAAGAAGGCAAGGTTGAGAACAAGGGATAGAAGGGAGGCAGACTGTTCCAAGTGGGGCATGGTGTTTGGGAACGTGGAGGTTATTGTGTGAGCAAGAAAGTCACCACTGGTGAGCAGAGTTACATTCTGTGTTTCAAAGTAATTGTTGGCTATATTATAAAACAATAAAAGTTAACCGTAACCGCAACACTCAGATATCACCATAGTGAATATTTCACTCTATGTTTTCTACTTTCTCCATATATATATTATGCATATAGGTAAAATATTTATTTTTAAGCATATAAATTAGCTACAAAATTTATAAATAAGTGTCAAACATCATATGATATATTAATGCATACATATATAATTAGTTATGTATAGTACATTAATTTTATAGGAATAGGAATGTAAATGCTGTGTTGTAACTTTATTTCCTAATTACAACATATTTTGACTTTTTATGCAGGTAAATTTTAGGAAGGATTGCATTTATTACAAATATTATTTTTTAAAAGAAAAAGCACTAATACTGAAAAGACTGGCTCTACTAAATGTTGGCAAGGATGTAGAGCAACGGAAGCTCTCCTCCACTGCTGGTGGGAGAATCAAGTCGTGCAGCTACTTTGGAAATCTGTTTAGTATGAGCCGCAATTTCAGTTAATGTCCCACCCTGGAAACAACCTAAATGCCCCTTAGTAGTAGATTGGATACAAACAAGAACACATATTGGATGATTCCATTTATGCAATGTTCAAAACAAACAAAACTAACCTGTGCTGTTAGAATCAGAATAGTGGTTATCGGGAGGAGTAGGCAGGTAGTGTTGGAGGATGCATGATGAGAGCGTCTTGGAGGCCACTAGTGCTCTACTTCTTGACTTCAGTGCTCAAGAGATATACTTCAACAGAGCAGTTTAATAATCATTATAAAGTAGTGCCTTACATTATAGAAATTGTGGAACAGAGAGTGACAATGGCTATTATCGTTTTAACATACGCCCCTCAATCTTTTTGTGTTTTGTAGAAATGTTTCTCTTTTTTTCTCCTGAACTCATATAAAGTATAGTTATAAAAATAAAGATCTCAGAAAACCAAAATGTGCAAGTTAGAATAGAAAAGACCGCTGAAATTCCATGCCACTGAGGTAAATTCTGTTAACATGGTGCTTATTCAGGAAGGGTTTATTTTAAAAGTGGACCTGTTATTTTAGTTGCATTTCATAAATGGGGTTTTGATAACCCCTTCTCTTTTATTTTCTTGATTGGTTTGTTTTATGCATTTTTTGTTTCATGCCTTCTCATATACTAAACTCTCTTCAAGAAGTGAAAGTGCGCCACTGTCATTTAGCTTTACTATCTGGACCAGACTCCCTGCCAGATCTTGCTACGTTGTTAGAAGTTTGGGAATTGGAAGAGGGAAATCAGCTTTGATTGGAACCCCACAGGTCACCCTATAAGAAGGATTTTTTGGGGGAAAAATCACACTTCTGGCCCACAAGGCCTTGCTTACCTCATGCGGATGTCTAGAGTCATCCATCTCAGGTCTCAGGCCAGCCCATAGCAGAAGAGCAGGAAACAACCGGTGACACAAGATCTCATGCACCTCTCACTCTGTGCCAAATTGGGCTGGGGATGTAGACTGAAAAATCTAGTGCTCAGAGGCCTTTTGAAATCATGTAAGCCAGTGGTTCTAAACTGAGTTAACTTCATTCCCAGGGGACTTTCATGATTTTTGGAGACAACTGCAGCTGTCATGGCTTGAGGTGTGGGGGTGCTACTGGCATCCAGTGAGTGGAAGCCAGAAACACTGCTAACCAGTCTGTAATGCATGAAGCAGTCTCCACAACAACGAGTTATCCAGGTCAAAATGTCAATAGTGCTGAGACTGACCTTATAAATGAGAGTGGATAATTGTGTGTGTGTGGTTATGTGTGCTTGGGTTAGTGAAGAATCAGTTCCAACTTAGATCTCCGAACAGATGTGTAAGTAAACAACCAGTGACACATTTTCTTCATCTCTATGGATGTTTCCTATCAAGAAGGGCAGATAATGGCTTAGTTCATTCTACCATGGTTTGTGGCATAAAATGCCACATTATTCAAATAGATTGATGCTGTACTGCAAGCAGTAGTAGCATGCACATACAATTAGGGTATGCCAAAAGTAGGGGAAAAAAAATCAACCAAGCAGTCTTGTGGGAAATCAGTAGGTTAATTATCCCCAAGATGCAGTTTGGCAGATATCACCCAAGCTCTTTGTGAGGCGAGTTGACCAGTTGGAAGAACCTGGGAGAAGGAGTCTTCTGGGTAAACTGAGGGTTGAGCAGGAGCAGACAGCAAGAAGTGGTGGACGGAAAGGGTGCTGAGAGCGGGGGGATCTGGATCCTTGTGCTGACACAGGGGACTCACTGGAGGACCCTGAGTAAGCTACTTGACAGTCCTAGAACTCTTTCCCCCTTATTTGTTAAAGAAAGGAGAGGGGAAGAAAATTAACATTTACTATGACTCTATTTGCTAGATATTTTCATTTGGCCCTTATCATACCCTAGTAAAGTAGATATTGATATTTCTGTTTTGTATATAAATTAAAGCTCAGAGAGGCTGTCACCTGCCCAATGTCACACAGCAAGAAAGTAATAGGGCAAGGATTTCCATTTGTGTCTTGATATCTTTACTTTTCACTTTTCCATAGATCCTTTTTCCTCAATCTGTAAAACAGAGACACTACATGGGTTTTCTGTGAAGATGTGTAGACATTAAATAAATGTTGAACATCATTTTAATTGTTATATTATTTTGACATGGATGTTAAAAACAAATGACCTTTTATTTGCAAGAAATGGTTGCAAATAAAATAAAATTTAAAATGAAGTGTAAGATTTAAAATAAAATTTAGTCATCATCAGATACCAGTTGTGAAGCAAATGTACAAAGGTTTATTTGGAAAAAAATTAAAATCCCCCTGACTTCTCTTTTACGGCTGAATCAAGAGAGGCCTGGGACCTAAAATTCTGACCTGGAGACAGAAATCAGACTTGTCCAGTCTTGAGCACCCCAATTTCCAAACAGATGGAGGGCAAATGAAACTGCTGAGAATGTCACTGAGCTTAGCGCCTCCACCAGGAGCGTAGGACTTGCTGACTCTCTTGGTTATCAGGCTCTCAAAATACTCTCTAGGGATTCTCAGCTATTGAAGCAAATGATCCCAGTCTGCGAGGATGAATAATTCAATGTTAGTTATAAATTTTGGGAAAACAGAAGTGTGGGAGACACTCAGGGAGTCTAGTTGTGCTTAAAGGCAGCTCCTCGCAATGCTTGGTTTAACTTTCCTGCAACCAACCCCAGCACCTCCTCCCACAGCAGGACACCCCTCTCATCAATACCTACCAGGCTGCCGGTAAGCGCCATCCTTGGACTGGCACCTCCTATCAAGACTTGAAAGGCGCTTGTGGAAATGTATGTGTAACTTTGGACCAACAAATGCATGAATATGTTAGCGCATATTCAGACTGTGTTTGTTTATCAGATTAGCTGTCTCTTCCTAGAGCATATTCCCGGGGGAATGGGAACTATTTTTCATTTGCATTGGAGGTGGAGAAGAACCGCCCAGTGGGGTTTGGTCTCTTTGGTTATACCACTAAGGGATGTTAAAATACTTTCACCTTCCCATGCTATCATATCCTCTGATTTTTACAACTCACTCCAGGCTTGGCAAGAAGTCAGGCCCAGAGAGGTGCATAACTGTCCAAGGTCACAAAACTAGGGAGGGGCAGGGACTCACTGAAAGGTGTGATTTCTGGACTCAGTTCCACACTAGCAGTTAGCAGTGTGTGGCCAATAAAACAGGGCATCCAACAGCCATGGAGAAGAAAAGCATGGGCTTCTGTGCTCACGTTTGAAGAGTTGGGGTTAACGGGACAAGTTGCTTTTGCCTTGATTTAAAGGAAGAAAGATATAAAGTGTGAATGTGTAGTTCAGAGAGGAAGGTGTGCAAGTGTGTGTGTGGAGGGAGTGGTCAGAGGAGGGAATGATCCTTTTGCCATTATCTGCCGTGACTTCACTTACTGCTTCAGGAACTGAGCTATATGCTTTAGCTCTCTTCTTGTTTTGCCTGGCTCCTTTGTCTTACAGTCAGGGGAGGAGTGGGACTAGCCTTAGAAAAAATTTCCTACCCTTTGGACCTGGCCTTATTGGCCTGATAAATCGCTGTGTGCCTTTTCTATGTGTAACCATCTAAAAAGCAACTAGTGCAGAGGCCTGGCACATAGAAGGGACACATGGCTGATGCTGAATGCTAGAAAAGTGTCCTGGACTTGCATTCCGGTGGGAGGAGCGGAGACCTCTCAGGCAGTCACTTACTGTGCATTTTGGCCAGAGCAAATGTACACGTGGAAGTCAACACACCACATGCCTAATGCCTAAGGATCATAAATCAAGCTTCAGCATAATTAAATAAAACGTAGGCTATCATCCAAACTTCACCTTCATAATGACAAAATCAAAATGCATAAAGCTCTGGTTTTTTATATGACTGAAAGTTTGTGGACTATCAAAGCCAACTGAATAATTATTATTGTGTACATCTGGATGTTTTGTTAATATGCTAGCAAAGTTAAGTAAGTAACAAAATAAAGACACACATAACTAATAAATTATTATAGACTTATTTCCCTCAATAGTTTTCTTGATTTATTTCAGCCAAAACACTAACAATGGTGTTATAATCTAAATTTTTCAAACAATTTGGTTTTATTAACAGTAACAACCTAAGGATTAAAAATATAGTTGTATTCAAAATATCTGTAGTTCGATTATAATTCTCTCAAAAAATATAAATTAAAATAAATGTAATAAGTTAAAAGTACTTTTTCATGTGTTTTTAAAAAGTTACGTTTTTCTAAATTATTCAAAATTGTGAGAATTAAAAGAGAAAACTCAAATAATAATGAACCTCAACATTTAAAAAGCTATTCAAATAAATAGCCTTTTGATTTTAATTACTTTTTGAAATTTTGATTACCTCTTATGAAAGACAGAAAAAACATCAGTAGGAAGCCTGCTATGGGAGTTTAGGGTAATATGGGTTGTTTAATAGTGCAGGGTGCTCCTCATCCACCATGTTGCTGATACTCAGAAGTATCTCTGGAACTAGGCACTGGAAAATAAATGGAAGAAAAAAGGGATGCCCTTGGGGAAAGGACACCTTGCTATGCTGTGTAAGGAGGAAAAGAAAGGTGCAATACCTTCCCTTGCTCAACATAAGGGTCACACCAATACTTCTATAACAAAAGACAGGTTGTAGACAACAGAAAAACAAACATTTATTTAATAAAAGTTTTACTGACATGAGAGCCCTCAGAAATGAAGACCAAAGACTCAGGGGAAACTCTGTTTTTATGCTTAGGTTAGATGAAAAGTGAACAGCTGTTTATAAATGTGATTGAACAAAAGAAAATGACCTAATGGTAATAGCCTGAGTGGGGAACTCAACAAGGCCGGTCTGGTTTCTTCTTGGCCTCTCTCTGTGGCATTCATTTCTCCTGGGTATGTGGAATGAGGGTCTTACGACCTACTAGCAGACAAGGTAGGTCAGAGAATTTCTTTATGGTCATCTCACACACAGAAAGACAGGGGATAACTAGAGCAAACAGTTCTAGTTTCTATGACCTGCCTTGGGGAAGAGGAATTCTAGTTTCTATGGCTCATCTTGGAGGAGAAAGGGGAACAGGAGAAAGAAGGGCAGGAGAAGGGCAGAAACAGACTCTGCTTCTGAGGTCCAGCCAACATCCTTCAGTTCAAAGTACTCAACATGCCAAAGTGGCATACTTTGAGGTATCATTTCCTGAGTACCAAGAGCTGGAATCTATTATTTTCATACTATCTGAGAGATTTGGCAAGTTATTTAATTTGTCTTTTCTCTTACCCAAGAACTTCCGCTGGTCAAATCCTAACCTTTTTCATAAGCAGCGTCTGTCTCTAAGACCAACCACAGATGATCACAGTTGTTCCCAGTTTGGGGGAATAATTGCCTTTTTAGAGAGTACAGGGCAAGAGAGGTGGAAAATGTACCTCTGGCCTGACTAGTATTAGTTAGGAGAGTGAAAATATAGGGTTTGGAGTCACGCTGTCCCAGAACTGGGTGCTGTAGGCTGAGTGGCAAGGTAGCTATGCATTTTTAAATTTTTTTGTGTGTGTTTGTGATATGCAGGTCTCTCCATGCATGGAACCTGGAGCAGGGCCTCCTCTTGCTTGAGAGTAGTAGCAGTATTGTGTACATGATTTGGGGCAAGTCATTTTTCTGAATTGAGGACTGGGAATATAACCTTCTAATCCACTTATCTCAGTGTTCTTAAGAGAAGTAAGACAATGTTTTTGTTTGCCCTTTAAAAAACATATTATAATTTTAGTAAACGATACTGATACTGAAGGAGCAGAAACCTTTGCAAAAATAGTATTTATTGTTTGTCTGGATGCTTTTTACATATGTGTTAACAAAGGAATTAAAGTATGATTTCAGTGGCTATATTGCCCCTCCCCCCACATCGCAAGTGTCAATCAGCTAGGAATTTCTATTCAGACAGGCCTTGATGCATAGAATTCTGAAAGGATTCTATTATTTTCCTTACTGAAATTCTAAAGCATATTAAAAATACTAGGAGTACAAAGTGAAATGGAGATGGCATTTATCTAATAAAGTCAAGCCATATAAGTGGTTAGCTGTTCATTTGCACATGATGGTGACATTATCAGTTCCATCTTTTCACAGGACAGATTATTTATCGAAATCTTGCCTTCTCATCTCTTTACCTTGCTCATCTTACCTGATAATACTTTCCAGGTGTTAAGAACATACTTAGTGCCAGTTCCTGGGCTAAATTTTTACACGTAGGATCACATTTTGTCCTCATAATAGCTAGGTTCTATTATTATGATCCCATTGTAAAATAGGGAAACAGAGACTAAGTGATTTGCTCAGGATCACATAGGTAGTGAGTAAAGGGCCTAGAAACAAGACTAGTCTAAATTGAAAGCCCAGTTCTTAGCTATTACGTTGTGCTGTCTGCTACAGAGATTGCTGAGGATGACAATCTCAAGTTCCTGGATGGACTCACCTGACATAGACTTCTCTGTTTAGATTAATCACGCCAGTAGTTCTGGGATCAGGAGCTCTTCACTTGGCTTGACTTTAGAGAAAAATCTCTCTGACCCAGAATTCTGAGTTGGGAGCACCCTGGCCCGATTTGCATGACCCCAGTTGTGTTGAGTTATACAGAGTGCTGATTCCCGAGGGCGCTGGCTCAGGATACTGTATAACTTTGATGTGAACAAAAAGATCAGCGTGTTGTTTTAGGCACAGCTGTGTAATCAAAGCCGCACGGCCTAGATGGATTTCAGCTAATTGGTTCAACGGAAACTTACAGCTGGAATGGATGGAATGGAGCCGTCTGCTGCTGTGCAGGCAGACCAGCCTCGGTCACGTTCCTGGCCGCCACTGAAACAAATGCCCTACTTTGTAAAGAGGCAACGAGAGGCGGCACACAAATAGCTAAGCTGTTTAACATTTGCAGACATTCACGGTAATGTATCAGCTGTCAATATGCTGCACACACATTAGCGGGGACTGTGACAGCATCGCTGACACACTATTGATTCATGGCACAGGCTGTTTATCTGTGACAAGAAAACATCAGTTGATATTGAAAAATCATCTGAAAATACTCACCTATTTGCACTCTATCAAGTTGAGTGAAATATACAGTAAGCTGACTGCTGGGCGTCAGGACGGATCCACAGAGAGTGTCCATAAAGCTTTAGATATTCTCCAGACACACACAGTCCTGGTTTATTGATGGCAAAGGAGTAGTTTTCTCCCTGGAAGGCCAAAGATGGAAAACCAATTATATTAATAATAGGAAAAAAAATGAGTGCACTCAGAATGGGACTTGTTTACATAATTCTATGCTGCTCATTGACCTTAAAGAATGAGTATGAGAAACTGCCTGGTGCGCCATGTGAGACGGGCAAGATTCTGACATATCTGGAGGGAGAGGGGATGAAAGTATTCCCTTAGTATGAAAGCCATGATCAAGGTGGAGCGTTTTCACTTAAAACAATATTTTACACATTATAGGACTTTCCTCACCATCTCTTGTTGGGGTGGTTATTGAAGTGCTACAACATGGCACTAAATAAAAATGAAAAGAGTAAAGATTTAGTCGATTAGGTGAGGCTTCAGTACCCCATTTTATGTACGTTTTGTAGGCTTTGGTCAACAAAAATTTTTAAATTGTGGTGCACATTCTGTCAGGCTACAGTGTTACATATTGGGTACCTGAAAAAAATTGATCGCTATTAGTTTACAAATTCTGTTTTTAAAAAAATCTATCCACTCATTCAGTCAAGGTTTACTGAGCAGTTACTGTGTGCTATGCACAGTGCTTGGTGACAGGGATATAGACAAGAACAAGAAACAAGTTCCTGGTCTCATGGAGCTTATTTTCTGTGTCGGGAGGGAATAAAGCATATTAAAAATATAAAAATGACTTCAAATTTTAATAAGTGACATGTAAGAAATAGAGCTTGAAACGGATCTGCCACCTGCAGTGAGAAAGTTCTGGCTGGTAGCGATGAGCAGTGTAGGCCACAGCTGAATGCTCCATAAACCTTACATGACCCTTACACCCACAATCATACAGGGTCAGGGAAGAGAACTTGTATCTACAGCATGCCAAGCATGGCACTAGGCACTATCGTTTAGCTTAAGGATTGTGCTTAGCAGCTTGGTGGAAAGGGTTTGGAATTTGAAGTCAGACTGTCTTGAGTTTAAAACCTGTCTCTACTATATTCTACTACATTGACTATGGGAAAGTCACTTAAACTCCCTGAACTTTAGTTTTCTCATTTAAAGAGTAGAGATAAGACCCTGGTTTGAATCCCAATCCTACCATTTACTGGGTGAGTATAGCTTAATTAATTTATTAATCTAGATAGCACTTCCTTTTCCCCATCTATACAATAAGGGGCTAAAACATTATGTCACTAAATAACATTATTATATAGCAAGGATTAAATGAGATAATATGTTTTAAATATGTGAGGTATAACAGGTGATAGGTCAATAAATTCATCGAATCTTTATAACCATATAAGATGGGTTCTAAGCACCACTGTACTCTGGTTGAGCATGTCAAAGACTGTGCAACTTGTTTAAAATGCTTGGTGCTTTTAAGGTGTTGACTAAGTGGGAGAACTGGACCCTCATCTAACTTTCTCTTTACTCTTTTCCTTATATTTAATGCTGTGTCATAGTATTTCCATAGCATATTGCTGCTAACTATTCTTTCTACCGCTAGTACCACTGCCACCACAGCTTCCACCATGACACCACTGCCACCATCATCACTAACATCACTAGGACTATTTCTGTAAGCATCTTACTTTGTTGAACTCTTATGGTGTTCCAGATACTATGCTAAGCTGCAAAGTATATTATCTCATCTAATTCCCATACCCACCCCAGGTAATTTAAAAAAAAATTTTTAATTTGGGGGGTACGCATACGTACTTGTTATGTGGACATAACGTGTAGTAAGGTAAGGATTGGGTCTGAGAGAGTGAACATTGTGCCCTATAAATAGTTTCTGAACACTAGCTCCCCTCCCTCTTCCCTCCTTATTAGAGTCCCCAGTGTCTGTTATTTCCATCCTTGTGATGGTTTAGCTACCACATATGAGTGAGAACATGTGTTGCTTGGTTTTCTGTTTCTGAGTCAGTTTATTTAGGATGGCCGTGGGTGTGTAAATTAGTACAACCTCTATGGAAAGCAGTATGGCGTACACACAAAGAACTAAAAGTAGGTTTATCATCTGATCTAGCAATCCCACTACTAGGTATCTGTCCTAAGGAACAGAGGTTGTTATATCACAAATACACCTATACTTGCGTGTTTATCACTGCACAGTTCACAAATGCAAAGATGTGGAATCAACCTAAATGCCTATCACCGGATATGTGGAGAATGAAAATGTGGTATATGTGCACCATGGAATACTACACAGCAATAAAAAGATTATGAAACCACATGATAATGCCTTCGCCTTTCATTTTATAGATGGTAAAAAGGAAGCACTCTCCAGGTAAATAAATTAATTAAGCATCACTCACCTAGCAAGGGGTAGAATTAGTATTCAAACCAGGCAGTAACTCCAGAAATGTCTCCCATCAGCTGTATACACACTGCATAAGCAAAATGAGCTTTTAAAAGGCATTACACAGTTGATTAAGTTATTAAGGCAGCCACACAAACCATAGACAATCTGGTTCCTGAGATCATCACTGCCCTGGAACCAACTGGGTCACCTGACTGCTACACAGCATCCCAGATCCCCCTCTCCTAATTTTTCCTTTCTGGAGTATCATAGACTCAGGGAGAATCTGGCTCAGCAAGTGCTAATTGATAGTGTTACCATAAAGAAAAAGCAGAAGGAAGCTCTGTCACAAGGCAAAAACTTGAAAGTAATATAACCTATTAAAAAGCTTTCTCATGAGTTACTAATGAAAGTCAAGAAACTGGTATTTCCTTATTTGATCAGGAACCCTGTTAGGGAGTGATTGAACTTACACATTTGCCAACTTACTGAAAATAACTCGAAGTGTCATTAACTGAATTTCCACAGAGTCCAATTTCATCCTGCCCTATCTCTTTGTTTATAGCCATTATTTTCTGGTATACTGCAGGGAATGCTCTTTCTTTCCGATAGGTCTAATAGAAACAGGAAGACATTTTGCTGAATTTATAGGAATCCTTTCCCCTAGCTTGCCTAAATGTCCTTAGCTCAGTTACCTATTGTTTTTGAGGTTATTTTGTGTATGATGTTTGTGGTTTAGCTGTAAGTCTTGGAAATCAATTCCTTTTTTAGCCTATAAGATCTTTGCGTGCTATCTCTGCAGTGAGACCATTTTATAGGTGAACAAAAAGTCACCTTCTAGTAAGGTCTTTCTGGAATTTTAACACTAAAATTGCTTTGGATAAGGTCCAAGATCTAGATTATGCCAAATTGGAAGTTAAAATGAAATCTGCTTTAATGAGACACTGTTGTGCTACGAATGTGTGTGTGTTTATGTGTATGTGTTATAAAATTAATTAACTGAAATTACCTGTAAACTATTACTCAATGCAGCCAGGAAACACATTTGTTTCCACTTGTTTCATTTATACCTTCAAATTCAACTGGTTTCTGCTTGGTTATTGGTATAACTGTCACAAAGTGATACAATTGGTTTTGACTCTTTTAACCAAATCTTGATTTCCAGGAGAGATAAATTAATCCTATGTAGTTGTTTTTCCAAATTGGAATGAAGTCAATTGGCTTCTCAGGGTGACCTAGTGCACATATTTCTTAGATATGTGGGACCTGTGTTTAATGGTCTCCTGAGTGTGACTAATTTAGCACAGGGTCTGCACATAGTTAAACTTAGCAAAGGGTTCTTGGCGTAGATAGACCGATGGATGGGTGAATGGATGGAAGGACTATAAGAGATATGAATATATCTTTAAAGCAGAGGCTTTAAGAGAATGGAGAATAACACATAAAATACTTCTGGATACAGGCAGATGAAAACAATTTATATTTTCTTGGAAGTCAACAATGCAACTTCACCAGTAGCCACAAACATACAAATTAAATAAATGATTACTGTATTTGTCTGCTAAAGTTGCCACAGCAAACTACCACAAATTGGTTGGCTTAATCATCAGAAAAGTATTTTCTCACAGTTCTGGAGGCTGGAAGGTGCCAGCAGGGTGGGTTTCTCTTGGGTTACAGTGCTGTGTCCTTACATGGTCTTTTCTCTGTGTGTGCATATCTCTGGTGTCTCTTCCTCTTCCTACAAGGACCACAGTCATATATTGACTTAGGGCCAAACTCATAACTCCACGTAACATAAATGATCACTTTAAAGATCCTGTCTCAAACATAGTCACATTCAGAGATTAGTGCTTATATGAATTTGGGGGATTTAGACACAATCCTGTCCCTCCAAGGAGATAACATTTTTATTAATGATAATGGGTCAGAAAGGGAATATCACGTGCTAATGAGGTCGGAGAAATGGGCTTTCTCATCAACTTCTGATCATACTGCGAGTTGCTATTTTTTTGGGGGGGGAAGAGGAGTTATTTGACAATATCTATTAAATTAAATATATTTACTGTAGACATAAGTACATCGATTGCACTTGGGGAAATTTATTCTATAGTAATAAGAGCACTAATAGATAATATATCTATGTTTCGTTATTAGAGAAAAATAACTGGAAACAAACCAGATTTCAATAAATTGGGGGAAGTAGAATAAATTGTAATACATACATCGTTATGAAATAGTATACAGCTTTTAAAAATTTTATTTTTATTCATCAGCTACATTTTTTAAAACTGTGATTACTTAAGTATTCATTTTTAAGAAAAAGTAACTTTCCCCCACATTGTTAATAATATGCTCCTTCTTGTCACTTGCATTTCTTTATCAATATGTTCTGTTCCAGTGTTATTTACTTCCTCTTTGAACTGTCAATATTTTTGTCCATTACTGATCTCTGTGTTTGACTTTGACCATAACAGGGGAGATGATTTTCTTATTCATTGTCTATCCTCTTTACTCTGTTTCTACAGAGTTTATGGTACCTCATAATGAAATGAAATGACTGAGTATAAGTTAAAATTCTTTGAGAATTATTATCAATTACCCTCATCTAGAAGTGGGATTTTCGTTAAAGATTAAATCTGGGAAGAAATATGAAGAATATCTTCTGCAGAATATCCCCAATCTATGTGATACAGGATATTAGTTATACAGATTGTTGATCAGTGTTGCTTGATTAAAAAAGACTTCTCTTTTCAAGTATTTCTGAGAAAGATTAGGGTAAATAAAGTTAAGTAAGTTTTTCTGCTGTTTATTCTACTCTAGTTTCCAATGTTCTCATTGTATAGTCAAAGACGCCAAGATCTGATGAAAACTCACAAAAGCATGCTCTCAGTTTGGTTAGAGTGCTGTCGGTGAGAACAGATATAAAAAGAGAACTGCTAATTATGAACTTTGCCAATTTAATAATTCTGCCAAGGCTGAACACATGTGATAATTTAGAAAAGCGGTGGCCTAGACTCAGGGAATTATACAGAATTAGTTGTGTGACCAAATGTTACTCTTTACATCTTCCATGAGATACTTTATTTTTCAAGCCAATTTACATTTTCCCTCAACTTTATTGATGAACATAAAACAATCAATAACTGGAGCTGTCTTGATCAAAAGGCATCGTGTTGTATAATCTAAAGTTTATAGTATATATTCCATCTTTCAACTCTGCCCATTATTTTAATTTTAAAATTGGTGATATTATTGAATAAAGTCATTTTAGTTCTATTTTTGTTTTTCGTCATTATAATGCCAAGTCAAGACTTGCTTATGCATTTTTCAGTTAATGGTGATCATAATGAGAATTCCATTTACTGAGCATTTACTTGTGCCAGGATCTTGATGTAAGTACTTTTATTTATTCTTTACGATGACACTATAAAGTACTGTGGTGCTGACCTTTTGGGTGTCTTTCACTGGTTATCACTTCCTGGCATTCACACCCTGTGTATTCCCTTTGCACACTGAATCAGAGCTGGTCTGCATGACCAATAGACGATGGTAAAAGCAATAGATGGCATGTGATTTCTGAGGCTAGGTAAGAAAAGGCATTATAGCTTCTGCCTTGGTATTTTGGATCATTCATTTTTGGGAAGCCACTAACTATGTCATGAAGCCAAATAAGCAGCCTTATGAGGGAATCTCTGGGGAGGAACAACCATCACCAACTTCTTGGACATGTGAGCAAGTTGTCTTGGAAGCAGATTCTTGAGCCACAACCAAACTTCAAACAACTGTAACCACCATTGGCATCTATCTCACTGCAACCTCGTGAGAACCCTCATGCTTGAACCACACAGCCGAACTACGCCCTTGACGCAGAGAAAATGCTGGAAATAATAATTATTATTGTAGGCACCAAGTTTTGTAATAGTCTGTTATGCAGCAATAGATAACCAACACATAGGTAATATTTTCTCATTTTATTCATGATGAAGTAAAGACACATTAAGTTGCGGTGCTGGCGTTTGAATCCAGGCTCTTTAGACTTCAGGGTTTAAATTCTTTTTCAACCTTCCTGGTATTCTGACTCTCAAGACTCAAATAAGAGACTCAAATATTTCTAAGGTTCTACTTAATTTACATGGCAAAGTGTAGTTTTGCACCTTAATCATCTTCCTGTTGCCCAGATGTTACAAAAATCTTTTTTTATAATCTCATTCATTTGTCAAACATTTATAAAATATCTGCCATGTCTGGGGATACAGAGATAAGACAGATTACTTGCACTCAAGACTCTCTGTTTAGTTATCTATGTCCTGTAACAAATTTAATATGTCAAAGTCTTTCATCACTATGTATATATTTTTACAGATTGCTGCAATGTTTATTCTGTGTTTTAATTTCATTGTTGACATATGACTATTTTATACCCTATGGCTTTTCTATTTTTTACTTTAAAACATCCCAGTCAGATATTTAAATGATGGAAAACATTATTATACTACCTTGAAGGTAAATCATCTTCATTTTCTCCACATCTTATTTTATAATAGTTCTATCCTAAATCTTTATGAGAATTTTATTATTTGGCTGAGGGAATATTTGCATAGTTATTAGCATATAATCTAGTATAATAGTTTTTATGATTTTCACTGGTGCAACTAATCTAAATGGAATGATTAACCAAAGAAGATTGCATCAGACATTTAAGGAGGAGAGTTTGGGGAAGCAGAGACAACATGATATTGTTTGCACAGATGATCTCTCAGTATGTTTATTATTGCAGAGCTTGTGTGCTCAACCTTATGTCTGAATATCCTCTTTTAGAAATTTCTCAAGTTAAAGAATGTCTACTTTTTCTTTACAGTTTTGAATGTTAGGATTATCAACACAGCACAGCACAGGGTATTAATTGAAGCTGATGTCAGCTTGTAAATTTAGGTTTTCAAATAATATATTTTATCTGATGCTTAAATCTTTCAGGACTCAAGCTAACAAGAATATTTCTAGAAACATAGGGGAGAAGAATAGAAATAGTGTAGAATTTTAGTCCAAGACAGTGGATCAAAGTCCTGTCACTGAGCTTTGTGCCCTGTTAGCCTGTTAAACCTCGCTGAGCCTCAGTTTCAGTTTCCTCACCTATAGAGTGGAGAAAGTAAAAATGGCAAGGCATGTCTTTGGGTTGTTACACCCTTGTTAGGAGGGTGCTATAGAAAATATTCTTACAACTATTTTGTAAGCTGAAGCAGTCTCTGTTTTCTAAAGATTTTTTAAAAATTAATTTATTTATTTTAAAGATGTGGGGTACAATTCAGGGTTAGTTATACAAACATTTATCATGAAGATACCCTTGTTGATGAGGTATGCCCCTCCCTCCCCTAGTAGTTTCCCTCAACTTCCAGTCCCACCCCCCCTCCCCTGACAGGTTTCAACTACGGTCAATCGCTTTCTTATAGCATTATAATTGTTCAAGATCACCTTATGAGTGAGAACATATGGAACTCAGTTCTTTGTTTCTGTGATAAATCACGGAGTATGATAGACTCCAAATCCATCCAATTTGCTGCAAAGTCCATATATTTGCCCTTCTTTATGGCTGCATAATATTCCATTGTGTATATGTACCACATTTTTTTTATCCAGTCGAGCTTCGATGGGCAACACGGTTGGTTCCATGTTTTTGCTATTGCGAATACCCAAGCTGTACACAACTCTAAATTTTTGCCACCTACCTTAGTGCTTAGCAAATGCTCAGAACTTTCATAAGTGATGCCTGTTATGCTTGTTTCAGTGATAACATTAAAGGTCTCTTTTAAAGTCTAAAACAGCCAGCTTCACATTAATTGCTCTTGTCTGGATCTCCCAGATTGGCTTTCTGTAATGGATTTCATAAATCTATCTCCATCAATTGTCTTTTTGGATTATTCTTGCTATGTGCACCTGGTCAGATACTCAAGAGATGAAGTCAATCCCTAGGAAGACGAGGAAAGGCCAACAACTTCTCAAAAATATTTTCAAATATTTTTTCTGAAATGTGTTTTGTTCCTTATTGTTAATACTTTCTCTTAATTTTAAAAATATTTCCCTTAGTATACCTATACTTGTTGGAAAAGATACAATTTGACATCTCTGTCTTTTTTTTCAAAATTATGTTCATGGTTTTAATTTTTTAATTAGCAATAAAAAATGACCAAGAATGTGTACTTAAGAATACAATTTACCGGCAGGGTGTGTTCCCAAAACACAAAGGAGGTAGCTACTTATTATTCAAAACCAGCCAAGTGGAGAGGGTGATGGATAAAAGAAACACAGTGTCATCAGAAAATTCAGCCTGAGCACTCAAGGAAACAGTTGTGAATGGGAGAGAACGTAGACCTTCTTTCTGCAAATGATGAGTCATCTTGCGTGGCCTACCAGCTACCTGTGAACTCCAGCAGTCTCAGGGACTACTGCAATGCACAGTAGAATGTTATGTGCATTATGATGCATTAGGCGTTATAACTGCAGGCGTGAGACCTTCATGAATCCTCTTGGTAAATGAAACTTGATTTATTTGAATAGAATCATATATGCTAGCTCTTCTATGGGCACAGCATTTCCATTTATAACACTTCAGGAAGCTTTAACAGTAAGATGTGGTTCACCGATGGCATAGCATTTGTACATTTTATGCCCTTATTTACCAATATATTGATCTTACCCTTGGGTTTATAGGAAATGTTAAGATGCTTTGTGTATAACTAGATATCCACGGGAGAAACCTGCTATACATATTTTTATTTTCTTTTGTTCCTCAGTAAAATAAAAAGCATTCTAAAAAGTAAGTCCTAATATTGCCTTAGACAACTGCACAGTATCTAACAGTGGGTGGTTCTGGATCCCAACCGTTTGTGTCCATATTAAAATCCTGACTTCACCACTTGCTAACTCTATATGTCATTTATGACTAATTAGGAAACCAGAACCACCGTGAGTACTAGGAAATAGGAAGTATACTTTATCTAATTGTAGGTTAACATGGGGAATAAAAAGTTCAAAAAAGGTCAGAGAAAAGTCACTGGCTTAGGTGAGCCAGTGTAAGCAGGTGGATGAGTTGGAAGCTGCATGAAGCTAGGTATATCCAGCTGTTGGAGTGAAAACGTGAAGGGATGGGTGTCGACGTCTGTAAATGGTTGCTGGCTCTTTGTGGGTATTGCTTCAGCGAGATTTCAGTGAAGCAACAGGTTGTAGTCCTGGAGTTACTGTGGAACCCCAGTCAGGAGGAATATTTGTACCTTGTATTTCATCCAACCAATAGGGACCTTCAAAGTAAAATGACTGCTAATTCATTTTGTCCTCAAAATTATGGCTAGTGTCTCTTTCCAACCGGTCTAACCAGTGACCATAAATGGTAAAGAATTCTGAGAAATATAGTTCCAAGATAGTTAAGTTGACACAGTACAAAACCAACCTTCTGTGTGAACTTACATAAATTTATTTAACTTTCTGAACATTTTTTTAATCTGTGAAAGGGGACATAATAGTACTTACACTATAGCATCGATTAAGAATTAAATGATGTACTTTATGTAAAGCATGTCCCACAATTTCTGGCACATGTTAAGAACTCAAAGCTCTTAGCTATTTTTATTTCTGCATCTGTATTTTCTTGTCAGTGGCTGCATAACCTCTCACAACTACTCTATTTATCTGTGCTTATCTTTGCCCTTGAATTTTTTTTTTTTTATGTTGAGATTGTGTCAATCTTGATTAAGCAAGCATTGGGGAATAGAATATTCTGTTTTCTAAGGCTAGGCTAGAGAAGATTGTCCCACATGTTCAAAAGGGGGAGTATCCACATTGAAAGGATAAGTCTTATTTCTCTAATATAGTGATTTCTAGGGTCCAAGACGTGTTCACTAATCTACAGCTGTAGACACTAGAAGATACTCTAATCTCTGAAGTATGTCTGTGCCTTGCACAAAACAGTGAATGTTTGAAGAGTATAATTTGCTCAGTGCATTACTATCATAGTCACTCCACAAAACATGACTGAGTTCTACTCTTCTGGGTTATAGTCACACTGCTAGTGATCTGACTTGCCTACTGTGTCCAATGTGAGGGTGTTGGTTTACTGTTCTTTGTGGCTGCTCCCAACTTTACTGGTGTGACTAGACCAGGAGGTCCAGATCTCCAGGGATGGATTAAACTTAAATTTATTCAGATGTCCCTGCCTCTTGAGGCTGATGTTATTGTCATTGCAAGTGGTGCCCTCAGGAAATCAAATCTAGTGCTAGCACTAGATGGCTCTCCATTTCTTGGATGTGGTAACACAATGGTCCTTGTGATTGTCCTACAAGGCTGAAATGTCTTAGTTCCAGTAGTAGACATCTAGAGGGGCAGCAAAGTTATATTGGTGAAAATTAGTTTCAAACTGCAGAAACTGAGAAAATGAAGTCTAAGGACCCAAGAACAGCAGTGGAGTGAAAATATGTAGCAGCCAGGTGCTACTGTGAATATGCTGTACTTTTTTATCTGTCAGCAAATGTGCAGTGCATAGATGAATAAACAGCCAGGGAATTCTAAAGTTGGTCCTTCTGTGTAGTAATTCCACTCCTGATCTTCCAGTTATACATTACAGCCAGAACAAAGAGATAAAAACCTCCCTCAAGATTTAAGTAGTGGCTCATTTTCTCCTAAAAATCTTTTCACCTTCATACCTACATACCACTCTTTCAATCTCCATCCCTCTCCCAAATTTTCTTGTCTGAGTTGATAGAATTCTAGCTTACTTTGTGTTTGTTCAGTTCTTATATACGTATCACATTATATGTTTAAAGGCCTGCTTATATTTTATCACAAAATCTCTTATCCTTTCACCTGTATTGTAGTCTACTAGAGTGCAAAAACTAGCTCAATAGGTCAACTAATTGCAATCTACCCTAGCATAAGGGTTATAGCTTCATATATCAATTATATTCTAATCTATTCCACTGTGAGGTCTACAGTTTCATAGGTCAAACATAAGTGGCTTCAGTGTAGGGGTTACAGCTTCATAGCTCAATTGTATTGCAATATACAGCAGTGGGAGGACTAGAGCCTCACAGCTCATCTTGTAGTTGACTCCAGTGTACCAACCATAGCTCCATACCTCTAGTACATTCCATTAAGTAAATAGCTATGCACAAAGTATGTGCTAGATAAATTTTAAAATAATTATTGATAATCTGGTAATCCTTGAACATCAGTATCTTTCTCAAGAAATTAGCTTGTCTATGCAAAATCTCATATTGGTCTTAGATTATTCATGGAGCTCTGATATTATTTAGACAGACTTCTGGAGCCTAACATTGTTACTGAAAGTTTTACTGTCACTGGCATGTCAGGAGGTGACTTCATAAATAGGAGATTTAAAATCTGGATATGCGTTTGCAGAAGGTAAAACTATAATGACAGCAATACAAAAACCCCAAACACGATTGATAACTAGATTCGTTATTTGTCTATACCTCAAAGAATCTATTCATTCACTAGGTCTGATTTTAGTTAACGGGCTTAAGGTAGCATCTGTGATTACTTACAATCAGTCCTGCATTGTTTAGTCTGAAACCTTAGTTCTGATTTGTTTGATTACATGCATTGAACTACTAAAGATGTGAAAATGAAGGTAGATGTCTTTATCTGATCCTCAACATGAGGACGTAAAATAAAAAAAGTTCTATCAATCAATTAGATGTTTCTAGAACCAGCTGTACACACAATGCCAAGTAACAACATTTAGAAACATCTGGCTAATTGATAAAATCTTCTTTAAAACATTTAGATGTTTTATATCACTTTGACTTGATGAACACAGAAACCACTCTCAAGATTTGGGACTTGAAAAATCATTCTCAGTTAATTGATCCAAGGTTGTGAATCAAGATGATCTATATGACAATTTAAAATCTTTGAAATTATTTAAAAATTTCTGTTTTTAATCAAAATCAGATTTTAGTTTCCTTAAAATATTTACAAGAAAACAAAATATTCACATTAGGAAAGACCTTAGACACTTTCCCCTCCTCTACTCTGGGTTTCTCCACAGTTAAAAAATGAAAACCATGTCAGGAGAATTTCATTTATTCAGAAAGAATGAAATGACGGTGTAATTATTATATTACCATTGATTACTGAGGTACAAAACTGATGTGCCTTTGCTTCCAAACTCTTTCTTTTTTCTTCCTGTTTGGAGTATAGCTGTTCTTATAGTCATTAAAAGTCCAATAATCTTTGTCAACTTTAATTTCTTCCTCTTCTTCGCCCTTAGTTTTCAATCAGTGGGCAAATGCTTTCTCTTGAGTCAGCTTTAGAGATATGTCTTTTACCTATCATTTCTCTTTCCCACTGAAGTTCAAGTTCAGATCATATAACCTCTTTACTTAAAGTGTGCAATTTCTTTTTAATTATAAGAGTGATACATGTTTTTTTAGGAACATATGCAAAGCAAATAGAAGTGCATAAAATACAAATTGAACTTTTCTTTTTCACTAATGTCCCTGCCCTGCTATTGTAATTATTAGCAATGGTTATTTTCTGATTTTACTATGCCCATAAGTTTATATGTATCTTTATTTATTGAAATAATGTATTTATGGCTGGGTGCAGCAGCTGACACTTGTAATCTCAGCACTTTAGGAGGCCAAGATGAGAGGATCACTTGAGGCCAGAAGTTCAAGACCAGCCTGAGCAACATAGAGAGACTCCATTTCTACAAAATTTAAAGTAATAATAATAATAATGCCATTTAAATATCTCTATCATGATCAAAATATTAGCTGATATTTATACAGCAATTAGCATGAGCCAGCAGTGAATTTTATTTACGTAAATGTTATTATGCAATCTCTATAAAGTATATACAGCACCTTTATTATTCTGGTTGTGCTAGCTAATAAGTGGTTGAACCAGGATTCTGAGCTTGCTTGTTTAACTCCATAGCTTCAAACTTTATTCTCACTCTACACAAAATGTGTTCTTTATTTTTTAAAATAAAACTGTGATGACACTATATACTTTTTTTTGCAAGTTTCTTTTTTTACTTAAGAAGATATTAGAGATACTTGTTCCTATATCAAAATACCTCACTTAAAAAATAATCATACAGTTTTCTATTGTGTAAATGAATAATTATTTATTTTAAAATTCCTCTGTTAATAGACATCAAAGTGATTTTCCCATTTTGTAATACATATTTTTGTATAGCTGTGTTTGTGTTTCTGTTGGATAGCTTCTTTAGAAATGAAATTGCAATAGGCTCTTAACTTGACTGCCTAGTTTCTGCCCTTGGTAGCCCATCTTTCTCATTTTTTCCAGATTTATCACCATGCAGCATGTTCAGATCTCACCAGTTCTCTGTTCTGGACTTTCTTGACCTGTTGAATAAATTATAAACACCATGTCTTTTCTGACTTTTAAAATGTCATATTCTTTCATCTACGGACAAGCAACCTAGATACTTGTCAGTAAACTATTATCTATTTTCTGGAATAAAAAATAAAAAACTGAGGCAAGTCATTCAGATTCTACTCTAAAATTAAGAATTGAAAAGCTGTGAGACTGAGGTGTGATGTGGAAGGCAAAATGATGCTATGGGGTACCAGGACTCAAAGTTTTAAGAATGCATAAAAAAATGCCTGGTGGAGCTGTGTATTTGGAGGATGATCCTCAAAGGCAGTTGGTTACAGGCATTCAAATATACCCTTAAAAATC
The DNA here is from genome assembly GCA_963574415.1 of Tarsius wallacei. NCBI lineage: Eukaryota > Metazoa > Chordata > Mammalia > Primates > Tarsiidae > Tarsius > Tarsius wallacei. Next base: position 96,539 of record CAUYQG010086686.1, read on the forward strand.
CCTTACAAAGTGTCACTTTGGGGGCTAGCATACCGTGTCCTGGTAAACCCAAACATAGTGTGAATTTTTAATAGCTTTGAGAAAGAATATTCTTCAATAGAATACCAAATGAAGTAGTTATTAATTTGCATTTGGGGCCATGTTTTATTGAAAATATATACCTTAAATACTAGAATTATACTCAGTATAGTGAAATAATCATAGTGCAGAAGGGCACCTGAAGACTGAAACTGACTGAGAGAACGGCAATTTCAGGACACCCATCTTATGCTTACTTCTTTCTGTGTGTGAGAGACACTTCCAGATGAATATGGGTAATACATCCATATGTAATTTGGCACCAGGGTAGAGAAGGAGGAGGAAGCCAGTAAAGGGAGAAAATGGAGAAGTCCTGTAGAGATAAGCAGAGCTATCATGAATTAGAGGCTGTGGGGGCCCTGCGAGAGAGGCAGAGAGCAAGCAGTCCTGCAAACTGGTTCAGATCTGAACCATCCCTTGCTTCTGTTCCAGACCACACCTATCCTTATAGTAAACCCTCCTTTGTCTGTTGTTCATTGCAAATGAAATTATCCAGACTAGCCAATGAAATGGTAAAAACATTGCTTCTTGATTTTTTTCCCTAAGATTGTCTTGTATCTACGAAAATGCTTAAGGAGAGTAAGCAGAACACCTGCAGAAATGTTCTCCATTTTAAGCTTTCCAGAGGAATTATATATTGGCATTTTTGGATCTTCTATTTTAGCAAAAAAGATCAGAAGGCAGCATAGAAAGAGAACACAGAATTAGTGTTTGGACAAAATGGTGTCATCTGTGATTTTTTTTTGTACATAACATATTCAGGATGTTTTGTAGGCTTCCCAAGTTACCTTTAAAGGTAGTTCAGACCAATTTTGGTATTTTCAGCCATAGAAAAATGACTAGCCTTGGCTGTGAAATAAAATGCTTTCACTATATATTTTTTTTCATGGAAAGCAAATGCATAATTTTCAATTCTCAGATGATAGTTTTGAATAAGTTCTGTTCCCTCCTCTTTGTGCAAACATAGTACAGTGAACATCCTGGGATTTAATCAGAAAACAGTACTGGAGAATTAGCTTAGAAAAATAGCCCTCCCTAACACATCTGCTCTTCAGACCGACATTGTGTATGGCAAGGAAACATCAGATCTCAGAAGAGAAAACAGAAAAGCTGCCAGGAAAACAACGGCGGATCTGGACTGCCTACTGCAACATCTGTTGGGAGAAGACAAACTGCCTGCTGATGGGCAGCCTGGACTACACTCATCAACTACAATGCCAGCTCCTAACTATGGGGAAATTGGTTTCCAGGTCTATTGGGCTGGTGCCGAGAAGAACACAGAAAATGCATGAAGCAGGAGAAGGCAAATCGTTTTGGATGTACTTGGCAATAAAAAAAAAAGATCTTGAGGAAAACCTTGGCTTTCTTTCTCCTCCTCTGAGGTTGCTGCGCTTGTGGTCTGTGCTGAAGCTGTTTTTCTTCATTTGTCAAAAACTTGGATTAGAACCTACATGTGTACATAGGCTCACATTTCTACTGAAAACTGCAAGGCACATGCTGCTTCATTTTCGAGGGATTTTTTTTAAAATAAAGGAGACTACTTTCTGAGGTGCTTTACAGTAGGTACATGGTGTCAAGCATAATAGCCTCTTTTGTTGCAATATCTCTTTCCTCCAATCCAATAACTCCTGTTTTCCATGAATGCACTTGTCTCTTCTTACCTAAAATGAAATAGGATCCGTCTTCTCTCTCCACTGATCAGAGTCATTGCTCTGGCTTATCATCTGCATTCAGACAGATTCCATTGATGATTCTGGCGAGGATTCTTTTGTTTGTAGAACTAGAAGCCAAAAGTGTCTCTAAAATATTCACAGATGGGGTTTGACCAATGAATGAGGAAGCCAGGCTTGATCAAGGGGTGAATTCAAATCTACGTATAAGAAACCTAGTCAGAAGGCAGAAAAACAGGTAACGTGAGGAAACTTCTGTTGACACACAATGATAGTAAGAACTTATAACACGCCAGCTCTGCAGAATTTCGCTTAGGTTTTCTCACGGATTTTCAAGAGTTGCCTGTAGGGAAACGTTGCTTCTCTTCCTGGCTCAGGGATGTTATGCATTCTGCCCTTTGCTTTCGTTACACAGAATGTTATCAGTTGTTCATTCAGTGAAGAGTTTTTGCATGCCTATTCTGTGCTAGGCATTCGTCTGGCACTTGGATGCAACAGAGAAAAAGAAAGGGGGAAAAAAGGACAAAACTCTGCCCTCATGGAGATTACATCTTATTTTCAAAATTAGAAGGGACCCTAAGAGGGAATCTAATCTAATCTAACCCAGATGAGGGAAATGATCACACAAAAATGTTCTCCTAAACTATGAAACACATTACCCAAGTAGTTAGAGTATAGGCTCTCAATCTGAGTTTAAATCGATCTTGTCATTTCTGGGTGGAAGTCTTAATTTGTTATTCTGTAGAATTGGGTTTATTTGATAGTACTTGTCCCATGGGATTGCTTTTTTAAAAAAGACAAAAGGAGAAAACATAAATTGCTTGGTACAGCATCTTGTACAGCATCGAGCAAAAACTTGATAAAAATTTATAATATTGATTTTGATGCTGATGTTTATAATAAGAGAGTCTAGACAATTATTACAACAATAAAGAGGGCAACATTTTAACTTAGAAGAAAAAGACCTGATGCTGAAACAATAATTCTTAATTGTAGAACCTAGGGTTCTTTCATATGGGAAGTATACCTGGTCTCAGTGAAAAAAAAAGTTTTTTTTTTTAAAACAGGTTAAGCTACACTGCCAATTAACCTGAAGAGCTTTCAAGGCAGGTGACTGAAATTGCATGAGGCCGTTTGCTTGGCATCATCTCTGCAAGTATTTGGCAGGTCTGCTCTTTCTGGAGATGCACAGAGATAATGTGGAAATGAAGCACTAGTTTGTGGACCAGCAGGGCTAGAGAATTGGCATGTACCATCAAAGAGGGGGCTTTCCTTTCACCCATTCACTGTCCTTTTTCTCCCTTCACCCCCGCAAGGAAGTCAAGTCATACCTATGAGAGAGTAAAGAAGCCTGTCAGAGAAAAGCTAGCTGGAAAAGAGTAGAGAATAATTAATGCTTGAACTTGATTGTGATCTAAAGAAAGTTTTAAATTTTGACTCAAGAGTTGGGTATAAGTCTAAGTATTCCAATTTTCTTCTTGGGAAATCATGTTCACCTACATAGAAGTTGTTTGTAAATTCCTAAGCTTCAAAAGTCTGGATCAGTTTAATACTCTTTGCTGCCTGGTATATCTCGTAGATCCTGCCCATTGTCATTTAGATCAGCACAATCTGGAGGCTTCCACACTTGTTAATTAATGCATCCTTAGGTGTTAGAAATAGGAGATTTTATGTCATTTATGTTCATAAGCAAGGTTTGGGCCCAAGGCAAATTCATCTTCACCGTACTTTGCTAAAATCCTTGTTCAAGGACACAAGAAGACCTCAAGCAAAGCATTTAACCTTCCTGTATCTGAGTCTCTTCAACTATGAAATGGAAATACTTTCATCTGTCTAGATACCCTTGTGAGGCTGTATTAAAATAATGGATGTCAGCCCTCCAGTTTGAATGAATGTTTCTAAACTTTCACAGAGAAGTGATATCACAACTCATTTTTTCTTTATATTGTATTTTTTAAATTTTTTTATTTTCTACAATCCTTCTGTCTTATCTTCTCTGCCAGAACACAAGAGATACCACATCAAGTTTAGGTGTCTCTTGTGTGACCTTTCTTTTACACCTTTCTTCTACAACTCTTTGTATGATATTTATTTATTTATTTATTTACTTACTTACTTATTTTGTCTTTTTTCAATAGAATTTGCAGTGGTTTCAGGCTCTGTGTAGCTGGAAAACTTATTCTCTTTTTGTTCCATTTTATTCCACATTTATTAGCTGCTCCAGAATCAGACCCAAGGTGGGGAAGAGAGAGAGAGGAGAGTATAGTATTACATGGCTAAATACATTTTTTACATGCAACTTTTATTTTAAAATAGTTTTAAATTTACAGAAAACTTGCAAACAGTTCAGAGTTCTCATATATCCCTCACCCATTCTTCCTGATGTTGACATCTTACATTGACCACATAGCACACTTGTCACAATTAAGAAACCAACATTATTACATTGTTTTAAATGAAACGTCACACTTTATTCAGACTTCAAAGTTTTCCCACCAATGAACTTTGTTGTTGTTGTTGTTCTAGGTTCACATCCAAGATGTCATGAGTATTTATTTAGTTGTCCTGTCTTCTTAATCTTCTTTGGCCTGTGAAAGTTTCTCAGTCTTTTGTTGTTATTCCTGACCTTAACCATTTTAAGGAGTACTGATCAGATATTTTGTACAGTCTCTCTCAACTTGTGTTTGTCTAATTTTTTATATGATTAGACTGGGGTTATGAGTTTCTGTGAAGACCACAAAAGTTAAGTGTCCTTCTCATCATATCATCTCAGAGTTCATGCTATGAACCTGTGAATATGATTTATTGGTAATGTTAACCTTGATGATCTGGCCAAGGGAGTGTTTACCCGATTCTATACTGTAATGATACTTTTTCTTCTTTCAATATTCTGTTCTTTGGAAACAAGTTGCTATGTCCAAGTTACATTCTAAGAGGAAGGTGGAGAACTAAACTTTACCTCCTTGTGGGTATACATACATTATTTCAGAATTCTTCTGTAAGGGAGATTTGTATCTTCTCATCTTTATCTATCTATCATCTAGTATTAACTCATACATATTTATTTTATACTTTGTGTTATAATCCAACACCACATTTATTATTTATTTTGTTGCTCAATTGTTCTATCTTTGACCACTGGAAGCTTTTTCAGGTTGATTCTTGTATCTCTTTGACAATCTCCCCTTTTTTTTGAGTGCTTCCTTAATTTTAGACACTCTTAGATGTTCTAGGCTCATCTTGCATTTTACTCCAATCAGGCCTAATAATCAGCCATTTCTGTAAAAATTCCTGGTCCCTTTTCCTGGGCAGTTAGCATGTTTGTTGCTGCTAGGGTGTCACAGATTTTGGGACTTCCAATGGCTAACACAGTTTTAATTCAACATTAGGTCTGCTGGGAATTGAAAGCTCAACAGCTGTCTCCTTTCTTGGAGCACGCTTTTGGGTTTTTAAGAGGCTCCTCTGCTGGAGTCATCTAACTATTGATGATTTTTACAATATGTGGCGTGGATAACGAGAACTGTCTTTTAGTAACATTACTTGCATAGCAACTTGGGGAATGAAATGAGTGAAGAAGAGAGGGAGATGAGAAGGCTAGTAAGAAAATTAATGTACTAGACTTAAGGTAATTACAAAAAAAACAAGTCTGAAGAAGGATGGTTACTGTAAAAATTAGAAGGGGGAGACAGGTAATAAAACCATTAAAAGCCTTGAAGATCTGGGAGTTCTCAGCCACTTCCTGCCACAGATTACATTTTAAGGGTTTTTAATGACATTCAATTCTATTGTTACTATAATATATGCCATGACAGCTTCTACTCTCTGTCTGACACTCAGGCCATTTATAGCAGCAGATGCACAGAGTCGTTCCCATAAGTCTCAGGACTCAAGTCTCAAGACTGGGATACACACAGATGCCTCACTGGAGTAGCACATTATGCTGTGCTATTTTCCTCTAGGCAGTGGGTGAATCCAGGCAGGAGGTATGACTGGACAACAAATGATGGTTTCAAATTGCTCTTGCTGTACTCATCTTCCATTTTCTCATTTCCTGTATTTTCCAAGAGGAGGGATGTGAAAAAGTACTGGAATATGATATTTATGGATTTTTTGAGGGTGAGAATGTGTCATTTAAGAGCTCTTGGGTCTTAGCACAAAGCAGTGTACATAAAGTATCTGATGAATACAGAGGGCTTGAATGCCTATGTAAGGAATTTGCATTTGATCCTTCGGAACTTTTTTTTTGTTGCTATCCCAAATGTAATGCACAAAATGGCAACAACTAGATCACCTGAAAGCTTACTGGGAAATGCAGCATATCGGGCCGCATCTACTGAATAAGAAGTTGCATTTTCATAAGATTCCCCCAAATCATCCATATACACATTAAAGTTTGAGATGCAATAATCTAGACCACTGGCCCATGAATGTGGCTATACATGGGTATATCTGGAGAGATTTACAAATACTGATGTTTGAGTGCATCTCTAAAAATTTAGATTTAATTGATATGGTATGACCTAAGCATTTGAATTTTTAAAACTTTCCAATATACTGGAAATTTTGAGAAGTACCATTCTAAGCCAGTGGTTCTTAACTCTGATTGGACATTAGAATCACTTGACATATTTACATCGAACAACAGCAAAATGATGTTTGGATCCTACCAACCAAGTGCCTTAGTTAGTGTTGGGTAGTATTTAGTAATTCATTTTTATAGGCTCCTGGAGGCCACATCTGGAAGCTCTTTCCCAAAAGTGGAATAGAGATTTCTAAGAGGCTAAGCAACTTGCAAAGAGGAAACTGATTGAAGTCAAGAACTTCTAATTGCTCTAATTGCTGTTCACTTCCCATCTTCAAGATTAACAGCACAATATTGTGCAAGTGTTAAGTATTATCATTCCTCATACAAGGCTTTCATTTCTTGTTTGACTCCACTGGGTATCCTGAATTCTGTGACATTTGCAAATTTGAAAAGCACCAAATTATCTATACATTTCACGTTGCTTGTTGAAAGTCAGGTATTAATCACTGCATTGTGTAACTCCCTCATCTCTGCACATTGCACATTTTAAGAATTCCCCAGCAGAGATTTCTTTCCTCTACTCCAGAGCACTGTCAATGCATCTCTGCAAGCTTGACTTCTCCTGTTGCCTGAAGTCACTTGGAGACTAAACAGTCTTTTCTCAAGTTTTTGCAATCAGCCCGTATTCTCTTTATAAACACCAGTTTCAGCTTTTATTTTTAGAGTCTTCTAATACATGCTGATAAATGTTCTTCTCCTAAGGGCTTGTCAGGAGCAAGGGTGATTGATAAACTGTTCCAAAGGAAAGAGAAAAACGTTCTCTCTAATATCTGCCATTGTGGCAGATTACATAAATAATGTTCTAAAGCTAATCGGTACTAAATGGATTTTGTATTTTAAATGCCCTCTGCAGCCATCCAGGTTTGAATTACATTTCTTTATCAAAATCATTATGAGGGCTGCCTTGACTTGTAAAATCTAGCAAATAAATACAGGAAACTGAATGGTGCTAGGCATATGTACATGCATTGTTAGGGCATTGTTTACTTTGAAAGCTCATAAATCATCACTCCATGTGAAAAGACCCGTCATTGAAAGATAAAAGTTTGTCCTTGGTCATCAGCCTGGCTACTTGCAGAGGTGTTGCTTTCTCAGCGTCAGATTACTAGAGCTTCAGCTGTTGACTCCTTGTTTGCCTGAATTTTGGGACAGGATTCTTTACAGCAGAGTTTTCTGAAGTATGTCAGCCAAGGTAATTTTAGAGGGTACTTGAGTGAATATTTTGATTATGGCCATTGCAACATTGGCTTAGCTTTGCATTAAGCTTGCTGATATACTTTACATCCTCAAGTGCTCGGCTCATACAATATCAGTTATATCTAAAATTTTAGAGATGGACCCAAACATCATATTCCCTCCTTCCAGGGACTCAGAAGCAGAAAAAAACTAAAAAGGAACAAAAGAGAGTGTCAAAGAGAGAGGAGCTAATGGAAGTAAAAAGAGAAGGGATCCAGTGCTTAAAAAAATGTGTTGAACTCCCTGGGTCCTACCAGAGATAATAAGGATTTGTAGGAGTAGAATAAAGATGTGTGTGTGTGTGTGTGTGTGTGTGTGTGTGTGTGTGTGTGTGTGTGTGTAGAAGCTTCGGAACCTTCTCCAGTGGAGAATCTTCTTCTCTGACTTTTGGGACTCCAGCTAGAAAGTCCTGATAGAAGGAATTTTAGGAAGTTGAGTAAAGATTTGGAAATGGGAGATCAGGCAGTAAGACTAGATTACAGATGTTTTCAGAATAATTGAAGGTTCGAGGCTAAGCAGCTCTGGAGGTCTGTATGTATGCTAAAAGCTAATGATAGAACAGGTATGTCAGTGATCTATCACAGAAACAAAGAACTGAGTAACACATGTTCTCTCTCATAAGTGGACCCTGAACAATTACCATAATACTATAAGAAAAAGATTGCTAGTAGTGGGAAACTACCAGGGAAGGGAGCGGGAGAGGAAGCACACTTTCTCAGTAAGAGTACCTGATCTCAAACCAGGTGACATGGGGCCCAAAATGAGGCCCAAACTTTACTTGTACAATGACCATTTGTATACCTAACCCTGAATTGTACCCCATATCTTTAAAATAAAAATTAAAACAAATATAAATTAACGTATAATCACTTCAACTATTAAAAAAAAGATAGATCAGGTATGGCTATATTGGGTAAAGCTTCAAATTAGGAGGCAATGAACACAGATACAATTCCCAGCTGTGTGTTTAAGTCACTCTATGACCTGAGACAAATCTCTTCCCTTCTGAGCCTCCATTTCTTCTGTAAAATGCCAGAGTGAGATTTTAAAAAAATTTTTCTTTGCTCTTTTGTAAAAGAATAAGTTTAGTATAATTGTTTGCTGTTGCTATTGTTGTATACATTTTAAATTTGGAACTTATACCATGAACTTATATTCAAGGCAAATAAAATTACTTTTCCATTTATCATAGTGATATAAAGTTTTGCTTTTATGCAAGTTTATTTAAGCTAAAATAATTCTTATTGAAGAAAATAATTAGATGGGAGTTGATGCTTTCATGACATTTATTCTATGCCGGGCAGTGTTTTAATTGCTTTACATACGTTAGCTCATTTATCCTTACAATTTTCAGAAAATATTATTATATTTCCTCTTTCCAAATGAAGACACTGAGATATAAGAAGCTAAGTATTCTGCACAGTTTGTGAGTAGAAGAGGTCGGCGACTGAATCCAGAGTCCCTGGATCCACAATCAATGTGCTATAGGTAGCCACTCTACATACTACCTCTTAAGTATCAATATAGGAAGGTACAATATGGCAAATAGGAAAGATGCTACTCAAGAAGCAATGCCCTACGTATTGCTTGGAATCAAGAAATGTATTTCTTGCCTAAACTTTGTTTAGAGTATTACAGGGCTGCTCACAAATAGTTTCATAGGCGAACAAATGAATGAATTTCTTTTCTATACCACAAACAGTGATATCTTTCTAAAGCTCCTCTGCTTAAACTCCTTTGGTGGTTTCCCATTAAGGTTGCTAGAGAAAGTAAATAAAAATATAAGATACCCAGTTAAATTTGGATTTCAGATAAACAATGGTTTTCTATAGTATAAGTACGTTCAGGCAATATTTAACGCATACTTATATTAAAAGTTATTTTTTATTTGTCTGCAATTCAAATTTAGTGTGGCCTCCTGTATTTTATCTGGTAAACTTACTCTCAATTGCACTCAGAATAATGTCCAAATTGCTTAACTTGCTTTAGAGTTTATGATGTGCTTCTAGCTTATTTCCTCAATCTCTTCCTATATCATTCCCCACTCAGACTTTAACTTCCGGCCCTGCCTGAATATTTGCAGTTCCCTGAATGTACACTTTCTCTAGCCTCCTGGCTTTTTCATAGGATGTTTTCTTATTCTTGCCATTTGTCATCTAACTTCCTTGTCAGATCAGATTAGAAGTAACTCCTTCTAAATATAGGTTTGGGGCCACTATGCCTTGCTCCTCTTCAAGCAGCACTCCTATTATACTGTGTAATAATTGTCTGTGTTCTTGTTTATTTCTCTCTAGACTTCAGGCTCTTTGAAAGTAAGGGCGCTATCCATCTTGCTCACTATTGCATCCTCAATGCATGCCTGGTATATGATAGAATCTAAAGCAATATTTGTTGAATAAAATGATCTCAAAAGTGTAGCTATGGAAAGGACTAGGATCTCCTTGTCTTCTTTGTTGGTTCAGAAAACAAGGGACCAACAAAATATATCTGATAAAATGACTATTTGTGCATGTCTGTATTCTGCATGTTTCACTATTGTTAGATCCTTTTTCCAAATGAATATATTTATCATTAGAAACAAAGCTTTAAAATTTTGCTTTTCAAATAGGGTACACATGGTTGACTCCTTTCAGAAGCAGTGTCTCTGTGGTTCAAACCAATTGTACATAAAATTATGTTTTTAATCATCGTGATAAGACATTGCAACTTCACAGCCTATTTATCAATTTTTACAGGATTCAACACCCAAATGTAATTTACTCAACTGATTTTATGTCTGCCCCTTGGCAAACTTTCCATAGGCTGAATGTATAAGACAATGTTGAACACCACATAAGAATGAGACTGTACAGTGCTAGTACTGAGCTATTCAAGGCCTCTCAGGGGCATTCCTAGCACATCTCCTCCTAGAACTTAGACTGATTACTAGGCAATCATGAACATAGCCACTTTCCACAGAGAAATATTGTACATTCATCTGTGACTGTGCTATGCTGATGTGGATCTGGCACCTTCATCACACAGCTCACTGAATAGAAACTTGCAGAACTGTTCTGCTCTATTGTGGTCAAGTTTCACCCAAATCAGCATGTACTTTTTTTCTGTGAATTCTCAAAATGGCACCTAGGCATCCCATACTACCAGTTCCTTTCTGGAGGTTAAAGCTGGCTTCAAATAAAGAGTATAGGATTTTGAGTCCAATATTACTCTGAAGACTTTCTGGTTTTCTCTGAGTATCCTTCATCTTCTTTGTAAAATGGAGTTAATAATACCTACTTTGGAAGAGTGTTTTTTTCATTTTCTAATCTTTTAAACATTGTTTTAACTTCAGTGAACTTCATTAGAAAATGTTGTTTGTCCATCTGTGTTTTTTGTCTGCCTGCCTATTTTTCTCTTCCTCTTTTTATATACATGCACACAGCACTGGGGAATTTGAACTAAACCACCTCTGCTATCCATGGAGCAAGTACTGGCTCAAACAAACCATAAGTTAACTGAACATTAGGGAAGTTGATTTCCTCTGTATTGCTTTTATATTAGCTGTACTTTAGAATGTGTAAATACCAGCAAGTCTAGTGAAACAGATTGCTTCAGTTTCTAATTGTTATTTCAAGAGATGGCAAATAAACTCGTTGGGGAACTTGATGGGCAGCTGATGGAGATGTAGCCACTATTTCCCAACATCTTCATATATCTCAGCAATAAGTTTTTAATATTCAAGAGGTGTTATGCATATCTTTTTGTCTTTCTACAGTCTTAAAAAGCCTGCTGAAAATACAAATGTCTAAAATTCCATGATCAGATCCCGCAACTGGGAAAATATGTATATGCCTAACAGTGTTTATAAAGGTTTGTTTTAATAAAAAAAAGTCAAAATAACATTAATATCCCAAAATAGAGGAAATTAATGGCTGAACTTCACAAAATTTATCACTGAGGAGTGCTGCCAAGCCTTGCCTTTATACGGTTGTTATTCTGAGACACCTCTGTCTCCACTGAGGACTGAATGGATTAACACCTTGAGTAATCTGAAGTTCATTCATGAGAAACTGATTGGACAGTTCTGACTATGGTATTTACATACAATGGGGTATTTTAGCTCCCAAAATGGTGTATAGATCTAAATGTGCTGGCATTAAAAGATGTCTACAGCAGATTGCATAGGAAGAAAGGTTACAGTTAAATATGCATAGTTTACATAACATGCATATGTGCACATCTGAAGAGCTTCCTGGAACATCACCAATACTCCATTATGAAGTGATAGGATTCTGAGTGCTACTTTGAATTTTTATATTTATATGCTTGGAATCAAAATTTTTTTTACCATTATCACATATAATTTTTCCAAAATAATAATCCTGTACAACAAAAGAAGGGTCCCACTTACTGTCGTTGGCCTTGAATTTATCCTCCTCCATTTTATTTCTATACCATTGAGTGACAGCTTTGCACTTTGGAAGATCAGCCTCACTCTTACGCAGATGGATCATGATTAGTTCAAGGCAACTTTGTTGTCCAATTTTTTTTTAACCAGTGATTGATACAAGAACCTCTGTCTAAGGTAATCAGAACATATCAATTTGAAGGCAACAGGGATTCATTTAGGATTGGGGATCTGAGTCAGTTTGAAGCAATGAGATGGAATAAAAGTTTACTTGTAGATTCTGAAAAGTTTCCTTGCACTTAACATAGAGAATATGTCTTCTTTCTCTGGATTTTTTCAGTTACAAATGGGTCACTTTGCCTGAGCTCTGAATCAGAGCTAAGAAAATTGAAAAGAAATGAAGTAAAAATCCCCAAATTAAGCACTCCGGAGTCTTAATTTACTCACATACCTGAGCAAATACTTTTCCTTATAGCCTAACACAGTTTGATTTCCTTGCAGTTGAAAGCATTTTAATAGATTTATCTACTTGGTTGGTGGCAAGAATAAAGTTATCCCTCCTCCATGTAGGCACGTCAAAGAGATTTTTTACCAAGTGTGGTAATAGATATAATATTTAACATATATATGTTTAAAAAAACAAATCTCACAAGTTATCTATTTTAGCATTGTAGAAATGTACAAGTTATATATACATAATTTTAAAATTTCTAGTTGTCACATTTAAAAAAGTAAACATTCACAGGAAAATTAATTTTAATAATATATTTTATTTAGCCTAATTTAGCTAAAATCTTTTGTAACATTTAAAATACAGAACTATTAATTATCTGAGATTTTATATATATATATGCATATTTTATACTTAGAGAACATCTCCATTTGATTAGCTACATTTTTTTTTCAGGTTTTACACTTTAAAAACAAATAAAGATGTGGGGTACAATTTAGGGTTAGGTATACAAACATTTATTATGCAGGTACCTTTATTGATGAGGTATGCCCCTCCCTCCCCTAGCAGTTTCTGGATTTTAAAAAATGTGATACATATACACAATGGAATATTATGCAACCATAAAAGGGACAAACATATGGGCTTCACAGCAACTTGGATGGATTTAGAGTCGCTCATACTCAGTGATCTATCACAGAAACAAAGAACAGAGTACCATATGTTTTCACTCATAAGTGGACCTTGAATAATTATTATACTACTATAAGAAAGGGATTGACGGTAGTGGGAAACTGTCAAAAGAAGGGGGTTGGAATTGGCAGTTGAGGGTAGCTACATTTTGAGTGCTTAATAGTCACAGCAAGTTTGAGAACTTGTTAGAAATGTAATCTTAGGTCCCACTCCATACCTACTGAATCAGAATCCGTATTTTAACAACACTCTCAGGTGATTTATTTGTACATTGAAGTTTGAGTAATATTATTGTTATTGATGCTTTTATTGCTATTTTGGCATAAGCAGAAATGAACCATTCATACCACATTAACCTTTGCGGCTAGGCTATGGCAAATTGGAAGTACAGTAAAGATATAGTGCGAAAAACACCTTGGCCTGGTCAAGACTAGCACAGACTCTTCAGACTGTCTATGCTTGGTGCTCATTTTGAAATAAATAGTATAAGCCTAATAGAAATATTGATTGTAAACCCTGTGTGTATAACACAGCTGTAATGTGTTGATGCCTTCATAATTAACAGATTTATTTATTCAATCTTATTTTGCATGAGAAATATCTTATATGGGATTGTTGGTAAAATATTTACAGATCTTTGGATTTTCTTTTGGAGAGATAGACTGGAAATTGAGTGAAACAATGTGATGTCTTCATTAGGCCCTCACACATGCCAGGTTTCTGTGCATTTGTTTTGGTTTGATTCTTATCTGCTTTGTATTCTTCCTATGAAAAGTGATAGCAAGTCATTAGTTAATAATTCCCCATTCAGTGGAAGAAAGAGACCAAAGGATTTTCAGAGCTAACAAACTGGTCCCAAATTTCACAGTGGGTATAAACCTCAGTGCATTTGTCTCCTCCATAGTTATTTTTCTACTCGTCTCTACCCTCATCCAAACAGATAATAAACCACTTCATGAACAGATGTGCCACTTATTCATCTAGTTCTGTGATGATAATGAAGAAAATTTAATCTGGAGTGTCTATGGAAGATGAACTAAAGCCAGACTGGTATGAATAATAAAGGCTCTGTTGAAATGTTGGGCCCCACATGAACACCCAGTCATTAAGTACTCGACAATGCTGTCTTTGATATAGTCCAACAGTGTATAGAAACAACCATTTCTTGTGTGCTGGACTCCATATGCAGCTACTATTTCTACAGATGTAAACATTCCAAATTGTTTAGAGCATAAAGGATATTTTTTTTGCAGCTGTAAGTAACAACTGACATTATAAAATGCTGCAAATATGTTGGAGGGGTTGCTTTATTTAGATAAATTTAAGATGAACTAAAAAAAAAGTGTAGCCTAACATTTTTGTTGAAAAAAATACCCAACAACTTGACACCAATCTTCCTTCAGAAAACTGTGCAAATTATCTTTTGGGGAATAATAATTAGCTTAAAACCTGCTGCACATATGATCTTGGCATTATACATGATGTATAGCTGTTCTTGGAGTAGAGAAACATGTGGCCTCTGTAGCTAAAAGGCAGTAATATGTTCAATGAATTCCAAACAGAGATTTGTCATAAGAATTATTTGACTTTCTCATTTGTTATCTACTCAGTGCACTAAAACAGCAACAGCAATAACTATATAAACTCTGAGAATGTGGGTTTTATCCCATATCCTCAATGCATTCCCCATTTTCAACACATTTCTTTTTCATCTCTGTGCTTTTTTGTCTTTTGTAAATGTGAATAAGAATAGCAATTTCTCTTGTGAATCTACTAACTTAAATTATAATTTAATTTTAATGTATACTTTGTAGTTCATTTGTAGCTCCTTGTTGCAATAATGGACATTTGAATAACTCTGACTTACTCAAGTAATATGAAGTAAAGTGTGTTGTGCATAGCAAATACTGCACCATTCAATTAACAAACCCCATGAGGAACAGATAAAAATTATGGGAAACAATCATCAAAGAAAATTTCAACAAAAGGCATGGACTAGTTCTTCCATAACAAGGAGTCGACTCAGCATTCCTTGTGACCTCAAAGCCCACCCTCAACCTCATCCACAGAGGAGGCAAATCTAAACCATGTATTACTACCGAGCACAGCAGTTGATTCCATGTACCCCAATCTACTTAACCTTGGGCTCCATCTGTAACACTGTTCCACTGCTGAACTCAAATAACTGTACCATCTGGCCAGGGAAAATACCCTGTGGTCCACGGGGCTCAGAGAGTATTGTGGTGCCCATTCAACAATTCAGCCTGATTGCAAGGCTCAGCCAACTGCCCCACCCACCCAAACTCAGAGCAAGGTCAGAAGCCCAGTCATCTAGAGAACCTGAAAGCTAGCTATGTCTGCCCTTGGTAATTGCCAGCTGGCCTATTCAGAATTATAGACTAGACTTAACAGTGAAGGTGTATCCCTGCTAAAGAACACCTGTACAACCCAGAAAAGGTGGTTGCTCTGAAGATGCACAAACACTATTACAAGGACATAAGGATTACAGAGACTAAAGAAGTCATGATAACTACAAAACAAAACAAAAAATCCAAACAAATCTCTAATAGTTGACAGAAAGATAATTCAGGAAAATCATTTTTTAAAAATTGGTGAACTTCAAATATATACAATAAAAGTTTAAATGAAGTTTGACAAGATACACAAAGTGAAGAAAAAGTTAAATCAACAATAGAAACAATTTTAAAAATCAAAATCTTAGAGATGAATGATACAATGATTGAAATGAAAAGTGCAATAGAAAGCTTCAATACCCAATTTGATCAAGCTGAATAAAGAAACAGTGAACTCAGTAACAGAATACTTAAAATTATTCAATAAGAAAGGCAAAAAAATGATAAAGAATAAAAAAAAACAAGGAATTACGGGACACCATTAAGAGACCTAACTTATGTGTAATAGTAATTAAAAGGGAAAAACAGAAAAGAAAAGATCAGAAAGCAAATTTAACGAAATAATGGATGAGAAATTTTCTGAATCTGAAGAAAAAGCCAATATATAGGTACAGGAAGTACAGGATCTCCAATAAAATCTAACTCAAAGAGGAGTTCACCAAGATATGTACTAATCAAATTATCATAGATCAAAGACAAGAAAAAATTTCTGACCCAGTAAGAGATAAGAACTACATCCCATACAAATTAAACACATCACATACAAAGAAGTTCCAAAATAACTGTTGGTAGACTTCTCAGCAGAAACCCCACAGGCTAGAAGAGTGTGGGAAGATATTTCAAAGTGCTAGAGGAAAAAAAAAAAAATCTACAAACCAACAAGACTTTACCCCGCAAAGATTCCTTTCAGAAAAGAGGGAAAAATAAAAACTCTCCCCCCCAAAATGAAGGGAGTTTATCATCATGATGCCTACTTTATAGGAATTTCTAAAGGGAATTCTTTAAACTGAAACATAAGGTTGCTAATTAATAACATAAAGCTGATGAAAGCACAAAAGCTAATAGTAATACAGAATGATATTTAGACTACTCTAGTATTGTAATGAGGGTGTGCAAAGGAAAGTTATTAGGGGTTAAATGACAAAATAATTGATAAAAACTATACATAAAAGAAATTGTCAAGAGGTGCATATTACAAAATAATGCAAATTTGGGTATCAGAAACATAAAATTATGGGTGAGGTAACAATATAGAGTTGCTTTGTGCAATGAAAGTTAAGTTGTTATCAAATCAAGATAGACTTTTATAAGTGTAAGATGTTCTATGTAAGCCTCATGGTGATGAAAAAATTAAAAATCTATAAGAGACACACAAAATTTAAAAAAGAGAAAAATTCAAAACATACCACTACAGAAAACCGTCAAGCCATAAAAATGACAGCAATACAGGAAGAAACAAAGGTATTTATGAAACAATCAAAAAACAATTAATAAAATTACTTTGGTAAGTTTTTACCTATCAGTAATTATACTTAATACCTATGAATTAAGTTATCCAATAAAAAGATACAGAGTGAATGAATGGATTAAAAAACAAGGCCCAACTGTATGCTGCCCTCAAGAGACTTACTGCAGTTTTAAGGAGGCTGAGTCTGAAAATGAAAGGATGAAAGAAGATATTCCATGCAAGTGGAAACCAAAAGAGAACAGGAATAGCAATACCTATATCAAACAAAATAGACTTTAAATTTAAAACAGTAAAAAGTAACAAAGAAAGACATTATATAATGATATAGGTATCAATTTATTATAAAAACATAGCCATCATAAATATGCACACAATAGTGGAACACCTAAATAAGTAAAGCAAATATTAAGGAATTTGAAGGGAGAGATAGATTGCAATACAATAATGGAGACTGAAAGACACCATTTTCAATAATGGAAAATCATTCAGACAGAAAATTAATAAAAAAGATTGAACGTGAACAACACAAATCAAATGAATCTAACAGACATACACAGAACATTCAATTTATCAGCAAAAAAATACACATTCTTTTCAAATGCACTCCAGAATAGATTACATGTTAGGCCACAATACAAGTCTTAGCAAGTCTAGTAAGAAACTAGAAATTAATAGCAGAAAAAATTTTGAAAAATTCACAAATACATGGAAGTTAAACAACATGCTCCAGAACAACCAATGGGTAAATCAAGAGATTAAATGAGAGATTTAAATTTTTTTAAAGTCAAACAAAAATGGGAACATGATGTGCCAAAACTTATGGAATGCAACAAAAGCAGGTTTTTAATTTTTTAAAAATAGAGATGGGGTCTTGCAATGTTTCCCAGGCTGGGCTCAAACTTCTGGGCTCAAGCAATCTTCCCAGTTTGGCCTTTCAAAGTGCTGAGATTACAGGTATAAGCCTCCATGCCTGGCCATGAAAACAGTTGTAAGAGGAAAGTTATAGCAAAAATTGCCTACATCAAAAAAGAAGAAAGAAAGCAAACCTACAACTTAACATTACATCTCAAGGAAATAGAAAAGAAAAAAAAAAAAAGAACAAATTAAGCCCAATTTTAGTGGAAGAAAATAAATAATAAAGATCAGAGCAGAAGTAAATGAAATAGAGACTAGAAAAGAAATACAAGGATTAAGGAAACTAAGAGTTAGTTTTGAAAAGATAACCAAAATTGATAAATTTTTAACTAGATTAATCCAAAAAAAGAAGACTCAAATAAATGGAATCAGACATAAAAGAGGAGACATTACAACTGTTAGCATAGAAGTGCAGAGGATCATAAGAGACTATTAAGCACAATTATATGCCAACAAATTTGATAACCTGGAAGAAATAGATACATTTCTAGACTTAGAAAGCCTACCTATCAAGAATGAATCATGAAGAAATAGAAAATCTGAACAGAAAAATAATAAGTAAGGAGACTGAGTCACTTATAAAAAAGAATCTCCCATCAAAGAAAAGCCCAGGATCATATAGCTTCACTACTGAGTTCTACAAAGCATTTAAAGAAAAACTAGTACCAGTAATTCACACACTTTTCTAAAATATAGAAGAGAAGGACATGTTTTCAAACTCTTTTTATGAGGCTAGTATTACCCTGATATCAAAGAAGATAAGATGATCACAAGCAAACAAACAAAAAACCCAATCAATCAAATAAGCAAAAAGCTATAGGTCAACATAGAAAACATCGATGTAAAAATCTTCAACAAAATAATAAGGATCCAAATTCAACAACACATCAAAAGGATCGTTCATTGTAATCAAGAGAGATTTTTTCCCTGGAATACAAGAATAGATCAACATTTGCTAATTAATACATGTGACACACCACATTAACAGAATGAAAGATAAAAAATCACATAAGTATCTTATTAAAAGCAGAAAAAGCATTTGACAAAATTTAACATTCTTTCATGATAAAAACACTTAACAAATTGGATATGGAAGGACTGTACTTCTACACAGTAAAGGCCATATACAGTAAAGTTACAGCTAACATGATACTCAAAGATGAATCTTTCATCTAAGATTCGGAACAAGATGAGAATGCTCACTATCATCATTTCTATTCAACACAATTGGATGTCCTTGCCAGAGGAATATGGAAAGTGAAAGAAATAAAAGACATCCAAATAAGATTGGAAGAAGTGAGTTTTTCGCTCTTTGCTGACGTGAAGTTATATATGAAAAGCTCTAGATTTAACCAGAAAAACTTTTAGAACTGATAAACAAATTCAGTAAAGTTTCAGGATACAAAACTGACATGCAAAAATCAGTAATACTTCTTTACATAAACAACAAACTTTCAGAAAAAAAAAATTCAAGAGAACAAACCCATTTATAATAGCTACCAAAAAATACTTAGAAATAAATTTACCAATGAGGTAAAAGACCTACACATACAAAACTAGAACATATTAATAAAAAAATTGAAGACACAAATAAATGGAAAAATATTCAGTGTTCATGGATTGGAAGAATTAATAAGTTTAAAGTGTCCATACAACAAAACATGATCTGCAGATTCAGTGTAATCTCTATTAAAATTCCATTGTCATTTTTCATGCAGAAAAGAATTCCTAAAATTAATATGGAGCCACAAAAATCTCAAATAGCCAAAGTAATCTTGAGCAAATAAATAAATAAATGCAACAAAATTAAAAAGCTGGAAGCATCACATTACTTAATTTCAAACTATCTGTACAGCTGTGGTAACCAAAACAGCATGACATTGGCATAAAAATAAACACATCAACCAATGGAACAGAATAGGACATCCAGAAATGAGCCTATACATTTACAGTCAATTGAGTTATGAAAAAGGAGCCAACAATATACAATGAGAAAAGCACAGTCTCTTCAATTGATGGTGCTGGGAAAACTGGATATTCATATGCCATATTTTAAAAAATGGACTCATCTCATTTCACATACATGAAAGACTCAAAGTGGATTAAAGATTTAAATAAAAAAACCTGAAACTGTACAACTACTGGAAGAAAACATGGGGTAAAACTACATGACATTGGTCTGGAAATGATTTTTAAAATTTGACCCCCAAAATGTAGGCAACAAAAGCAAAAAGCGATAAACGGATTGCATCAAAATAAAAAACTTCTGTACAACAAAGGAAACAATTAGCAGAATGTGGAGACAACCTATAAACAGGAAGAAAATATTTGCAAACCATACTTCTGATGAGGAATCAACCATCAAAATATGTAAGGAACTCAGACAACTCTATAAACAAAAAAAAATCTGATTAAGAAATGGGCCAGGGACCTGAGTAGACATTTCTCAAAAGAAGACACATGAATGACTAATAGATACATGAAAATAGACTCAATGTCACTAATTATTGGGGAGATGTAAATTAAAACTACCATGAGATATTATTTCATACCAGTTAGCATGACTATTACCATAAAGATAAAAGAAAACAAGCATTGGTGAAGCTGTGGAGAAAACAAATGTTGGTGGGAATGTAAATTTGTGTACCTATTATGAAAAACAATATGGAGGTTTCTCAAAAAGCTAAAAGTAGAATTACCATATGATCCACTATTCCTGCTTCTGGGTAGTCACCCAAAAGACTTAAAATCAGTATGTTGAAGAGATGCCTGCACTTCCATGCTTATTGCAGCAGTGTTCACAATAGCCAAGTCATGGAAGCAACCTCAGTGTTCATCAATGAATGAAGGGATAGAGAAAATATATATATGCACAAATAAATAGTATATATACTATTCAACCTTTAAAAAAGAGAGAAATTCTGTTATTTGCAACAGCATAGATAGAACAGAAGAACATTATCCTAAGTGAAATACTAAGCCAAACACAGAAAGATAAATACTGCATATTCTTGAATGTGAAGTCTAAAACAATTGAACTCATAGAAGCAGAGAGTAGAATGGTAGAGAGTAGAATAGAGGCTAGGGGTGGGGTAGGAGGAATGGGGAGATGATGGTCAAAGGGAGAAAAGTCCCAATTAGATAGGAGGCATGTTTGATATTTTTTTGAGATCAATTGCACAGTGTGGTAAATATAATTAATAACAGTACTGTATATTTCAAAATCATTGAGAGAAAATTGTTAATGTTCTGAATACAAAAAACGTTGAATATTGCGGTGATGAATATGTTAACTAGCTTGACTTAATCATTGTACATTGTATTCAATAATCATAACATCACTTTGCACCTTATTTATAACATATCTTTAATTGCTCAATGTATGATTTTCTTTTTTTAAAAAAATTTTAGTTTAAAGATGTGGGGGACAATTCAGGGTTAGGTATACAAATGTTCATTATGCAGGTACCCTTGTTGATGAGGTGTGCCCCACCTCCCCTGGCAGTTTCCCACTACTGCCAATCCCTTTCTTATAGTATTATGATAATAGTTCAAGGTCAGCTTATGAGTGAGAACATGTGGTACTCAGTTCTATGTTTCTGTGATAGATCACTCAGTATTGTATACTCTAAGTCCATCCAAGTTGCTGCAAAGTTCATAATTTTGTCCTTTTTTTATGGCTGTGTAATATTCCATCTTGTATATGTACCATATTTCAATGTATAATTTTAAAAGGCTCCCTCCTCGACAAAAATTGGAATGAAGATGGTGAAAAACAATTTGGAAATTTGTGACTGGGGAAACTTATTGGATTGTGATTTCAATAACTGAAATAGACAATTAGGAGTCAGGAGTGTATGCATGTGCATGCAATTATACTAGGTCTGCTTGGATTGTGTTAAATGTGAAGTGTGTGATTAAACAAATTGAACAATTCCAAAAGATATTGGGTTGTCAGTTCCCGAACTTTTGTCAAAGGGTAAAGTGAGAGCGGAAAAATTATGCATGGTAACTGTTATTGTGGTACTTTGGTTTTGGTTTGTAGTATGTGTTCAAAATCATCAGACCTAATTTCCTTATGCTGTCATTAATATTGACAATTTCAGTGATTTATTTACTGTATAATCTTTAGCTTTGTATTCTCTTCCTATTTTATTCATTAGTTCTCTTGCTCAGTATCAGTTTTTTTTTTCCCTGAAGCAAACAACTCCAAAGTGAGAGGAAACAAATGAGTGCATAGATTTAAATTAAAAGGGTAACAAAAGATGGCATTGGAAGAGCAATGTGGGACTGGATAATAAAAAGTGGCTAGGCCAAGGATTTGGGGAACTATTTTTCAGTGAACAACAGAAAGTCTTTTTATTTTTAATTGGATATTTAGTCAGAACTTTTAAGACAGATTATAGAAGGAAGGTATCACTGGTATAGATTCTTTTTTTTTTTAAATTTTTTAAAATTATGGTATTATGGGGTACAGTTAGGGGTTAGGCATACAACAATGCTTCGTTCAGGCACCCTTGATGATAAGAGGTGTCTCCCCATCCCCAGACAGATATTTATCACCATTAATCCCATCGCCCCCCCCCCATATTTTCCCACCACCCTCAGTCATTTTCTTGTGGTAGTACAAAATATGTA
>CAUYQG010086687.1:0-21471 GCA_963574415.1 Tarsius wallacei
AACAAACCCTGTGAGCTGGGCTTGGTGGCTCAGCCTGTAATCCCGCACCTTGGGAGGCTGAGGTGAGTGGATTGCCTGAGCCCGCGGGTTCGAGACCCGCCTGGGCAACTTGGCGAGACCTCATCTCTACAATAAATCAAAAAAATCAGCCGGGCGTGGTAGCGCGCACCTATAGTTCCGGCTACTTGGAAGGCTGAGGCGGAAGGATCGCTGGAGCCCAGCAGGTCGAGGCTGCGGTGGCCGGGAGCGGCCACTGCACTCCAGTCTGGGCGACAGAGTGAGACTCCAACTCAAAAAAAAAAAAAAAAAGCCTGTGTGTGTGAGTGATTCTGATCCATGTTCACGTTTGAGTGCCGCTGAGGATTTTTTTGAAGCAGAAACTATTACAAAAATATGGAGGAAACAAAGTCCTTTTCATTTCTTATTATCCTAAGTGATTTAAGAAAGCAAAAGTTCTTCTACTGCACATGTTCTGTATTTCTTTCTTTTTTTTCCCCCACTATTTTTGTCCACTGGTGTCAGTAAGAGGGAAAGATGAAGATGGATTTATGCTTCCCATTAGGATATAGGATAAGTATTATTTTGATTTTGATTTTATTTTTTTGAGTTGGAGTCTCACTGTGTCGCCCAAACTGGAGTGCAGTGGCATGCTCCCGGCCACTGCAGCCTCGACCCACTGGGTTCTGGCGATCCTTCCGCCTCAGCCTTCCAAGTAGCAGGAACTACAGGTGCGTGCTACCACGCCCAGCTAATTTTTGATTTATTGTAGAGACGAGGTCTTACCAAGTTGCCTGGGTGGATCTCGAACCCGTGGGCTCAGGCAATCCACTCACCTCGGCCTCCCAAAGTGCTGGGATTACAGGCTGAGCCAAGTATTATTTTTAAATGGCAGCTCATTATCTCGGTCTCTCATCAATCTCAGTCTCTCATATTCCTGAGCCACCACTGTTCTCCCATACAACCAAAACCAAAACCAAGCAAACATACACCATGTACATGAAGAAGGTTACGCGGGTCCTTCTCGGCCCATATAATATTTTGACTTGTTAAGGTGATGTTTTGAGATAATCATTGTGGGAAACTAAATTCTCCAACCTAATTTTCAAGCTAGATTTGTTAAGTTCTTCATTCCTGAAGAGACTTTATATAATTTATAAAAATAATTTAGTCATAATTGGAAATCTCTTGTTAAGGCCTTTCTTGTTAAATGATTCCACATACTAATGTTTAACATTGTTTATTCTTTGTGCATGAGGCATTGATCAGAATTCTTTTTTTTTTTTTTGAGTTGGAGTCTCACTCTGTCACCCAGGCTGAAGTGCAGTGGCACATTCACGGCCACCGCAGCCTCGACCTGCTGGGCTCCGGTGATCCTTCCACTTCAGCCTTCTAAGTAGCCGGAACTACAGGCGTGCGCTACCACACTCGGCTAATTTTTTTATTTATTGTAGAGATGAGGTCTCGCCAAGTTGCCCTGGCTGGTCTCGAACCCATCAGATCAGGCAATCCACCCGCCTTGACCTCCCAAAGTGTTGGGATTTCAGGCTGAGCCACTGAGCCTGGTCAGAATTCTTTTTTTTTTTTTTTTGAGTTGGAGTCTCACTCTGTCATCCAGACTGGAGTGCAGTGGCCGCTCCCGGCCACCCCAGCCTCGACCTGCTGGGCTCCGGTGATCCTTCCGCCTCAGCCTTCCAAGCAGCTGGAACTACAGGCGCGGGCTACCACGCCCGACTAATTTTTTTGATTTATTGTAGAGATGAGGTCTCGCCAAGTTGCCCAGGTGGGTCTCGAACCCGCGGGCTCAGGCAATCCACTCACCTCAGCCTCCCAAGGCGCGGGATTACAGGCTGAGCCACCGAGCCTGGCTCAGAATTCATTTTTTAAAAATGTACAGATTACTGACTTTGTGCAGTGGCAAAGTGAAGTATCTGGGGCCATCACTTTTACTTGGAAATTTATGATGAACTTGTGGCAGTGTAGCCAGAGTAACTTAGACATACTTAGATGAGTTTCTTGCAGGCAGGTCTAAATTAAAATAGGGTAAGCATTCAGATATTTTTCTTAAGAGTACACGACCTTCACCCAATGGACCAGGCATACCAGACCTGAATACCTTGCCGGTTTGAATGTGGATCTACCAGTACAGTAAATCACAGAAATAATAGGAAACTACCCAAAACACAAACATGAGGTTATAAAAGAAGGCCAAAATCTAGTTAGGCCATAAGTTTCATTATTTAGAAGGTCCTTGTGACTATAAAAAGTTGAGAGTTGGTAATCAAAACTTGTGACCAGGCTGGGCTTGGTGGCTTAGCCTGTAATCCCAGCGCTTTGGGAGGCCGAGGTGAGTGGATTGTCTGAGCCTGTGGGTTTGAGACCCGCCTGGGCAACTTGGTGAGACCTCATCTCTACAATAAATCAAAAATTAGCTGGGCGTGGTAGCACGCATCTGTAGTTCCAGTTACTTGGAAGGCTGAGGTGGAAGGATCGCTGGAGCCCAGCAGGTAGAGGCTGTGGTGGCCGGGAGCGGCCACTGCACTCCAGTCTGGGTGACAGAGTGAGACTCCAACTCACAAAAAACACCAAACTTGTGACCAGATACCTTTTATTTAATCATCGTTGTAAAATTGTATAAGACTTCTTGTCAAAAGCAAGTATATGTCCTTTATCTTAAGGCACCCGTGTTTTCTCTTGAGCGGGTCTTTTCTTTTCTTTTTTTTTTTTTTTTTGGAGTTGGAGTCTTACTCTGTCACCCAGACTGGAGTGCAGTGGTCGCTCCGGCAAGCCTTCCGCCTCAGCCTTCCAAGTGGCTGGAACTACAAGCATGTGCTACCACACCCGGCTAATTTTTTTTTTTGATTTACTGTAGAGATGAGGTCTCACCAAGTTGCCCAGGCGGATCTCGAACCTGCGGGCTCTCGCAATCCACTCACCTCAGCCTCCCAAGGCGCGGGATTACAGGCTGAGCCACCGCGCCCGGCCGTCTTTTCTTTCTAATAAATCTTATCTTATATTGCACTTGCTCTGAAATTCTCTGTGGCGGAGTCAAGCACTCACAGGACAACTACACCCCCATGCCACCTGGCATCATAAACTCATAAGGATCATCAGGCATTAGATTCTCATAAGTAGGAAAATACATATGAATTTTACCCCAAACCTGAGACTTCAAAGAAATGCCCAGCTTTGGAATGTGGCTTAGTATTATCACAATGATCTGTTCTTGCAATAAAGTTGTTAACATTAGTTATAAGGACCATGCACTTTTAAGTGCAGAACTGTGTGAGAGTTAAGTATTTTTGAATGAGAAGAGAGCCTTCTGAGACTGGGAGGTTTTGAAGACTGGGAGTAATTTAGAGGAGTCGAGGCCTGTCTGTAAGGCAGGGGTCCCCAACCTTTTTTAGCATCAGGGACCAGTTTCATGGAAGACAGTTTTTCCACTGATGGGGCGTGGGAGGGAGGAAGATCATCAGGCATTACGTTCTCATAAGGAGCTCGCACCCTAGATCCCTCGCATATGCAGTTCACATTAGAGTTCACGCTCCTATGAGGATGTAATGCCACTGATCTGACAGAAGGTGAAGCTCTGCTTGCCCGCCACCCACCTTTTGCTGTGCAACCCAGTTCCTTATGGGCCACCCACCAGTACCAGTTCACAGGCACCTGGGGTTGGGGACCCCTGCTGGAAGGCATAGCTCTATCCATGAAACACTTTGCAGGTCATGGAGAGGAGTTGAGATCTGGCCACGTACAAGGCCACAAAGAGTTTCTAAGCAGATTAATTCTTGTTATCTATACTTTCCTCAGTCCTAGAGTGAGGGAGTCCCGATTTGGGACAGTTAGCCTGATTTAGAAATGATTTGTGTCTGTTTTTCCATGAATTGTTTACAAATATTTAATTATAAAGCAATTTATTTAGGCACTTATTGAATTGATTTGAATAACAAAATTACATTTATTTGAAACTGGGATTGTTCCAGAAAATGAGGAACATATATATACTTACTGTGTTGAGCATAGCAAGATGGAATTCTATGTCATGAAATATGTACAGAAAGTTCAGAAAAAAGGAATACACCCACTGGCTTTGATTATAATTTTGTTGATATTGAGGGAAGCTTTGGGAGAAAGATACAGTCACCATAAATACAGAACTTCTTACCTGTCTAGGTGGTGTTTACTAGTGATCCTCATAAAAACTACCTCCCCGTGCAGTTCCAGTCACCTGATAAAGTAGAAACTCAGCGTGGAAACCCATCTGTTATTTCTGTAAGTATCATCTATTCTGGCTGCTATAACAAAATACCATAAACTGGGTAGCTTATAAGCAACAGAAACTTTGACTTAGAGCCAGATTAGCTACTGGGAACCGGGTCCTGGTATGAGGCCTATTCAAAATCAGGTTGACCTGGTTGCCACCCTATGAAGAACTCTGAGTCACAGATGTCTCATAGTTCTGGAGACTGGAAAGTTCAAGATCAAGGTGCCAGCAGATTTAGTGTTGGTGAGGGCCTGCTTCCTGGTTCATAGACGGTGCTTTCTCATTGGGTCCTCACAGGGTGGAAAGGTTGAGGGGGTCCCTCTCAGTCTTCTTTTATAAGCGCACTAATCCCATTCATGAGGATTATACCCTCATGTCCTAATCACTTCCCAAAGGCCATACTTCCTAACTATCACCTTGGGCATTAAGAGTTTACCATATCTACATTTGGGGGGAGGGTGGGGAGACAAACAGTCAGACCATAGCTGGTGCGTGCACTCTTGCAGCTTCTTCCTTTTGTCTTTCATCCTGGCGATGTAAATTATCTCTAGTACAGTCACTGGTGGGAATCACATTTTGATTATTGGTGGCAAGTAATGCAATAGAAGTATAAATGCCTTCTAATGTTTTAAAATAAATGTTTTAAAATAAATGCTTAATTATTGTTAAAAATTTTTGGCCAGGTGCAGTGGCTCACACCTATAATCCCAGCACTTTGGGAGGCAGAGGTGGGAGGTTTGCTTGAGCCCAGGGGTTTGAGACCAGCCTGGGCAACACAGCAAGACTTTGTCTCTACAAACAAATATAAAAATTAGCTGGATGTGGTGGCCTGTGCCTACAATCTCAACTACTTGGAATGCTGAGGTGGAGGGATCGCCTGAACCCAGGAGGAGGTGAAGGCTGTGGGGAGCCATGATCGTGCCACTGCACTTTAGCCTGGGTGATAGAGTGAAGCCCTGACTTGAAAAAACAAAAAAATTTTCTTTAATTAATTTTTTTCTCAATAGATTGTATTTACTGATTACTTTGAGGCTGATGTTAAAATTTGTTCACATTTTCACTTACAAGAGCACTACAGTTTTCAGATTTTATTTCTATAAGAGAAAATGCATCTTGGATTAAAAAATACTTGCCATAGGCAATCAATATGTAGAAAACTATATCTAACCTTGTTTTTTGAAACTTAAAATAAGCACCAAAGTTGTTTAGGACATGGGAAATAAAGATTTTAAAGTATCTTTGGCCTTTTATTTTAAAGTTGTCTCTCCTCTCTATTCTTTCAGACGAGGAAAGTAAAGATCCAAAGTGTTCGTTGTCTTTTCTAAGCGGGTTCATGGAAGTATAGATGTGAGTCTTAGTGTCATTACTAGAATTTGGACTTAGAGCCAAAAGGTCTTGCCATGTCACCTGTCCAAAATCAGGTTGACCTGGGTGCCATCATATGAAGAACTCTGGGTCACAAGTGTCCAGCCTTCCAACTAATAATCAGATAGGTCCTGAACCCAGTCTCATGGGGTTTCAGTTTTTTTGTTGTTGTTGCCTAGCGGTGGGCAACAAAGTCACAAATCTCTATATGCGGATAAAATTAAATTTTATTTTTTTCTTTCTCAACTTTTTTATTGTAGTAAAATAAACGTAACATACGCTTTACCATCTTAACCATTCTTAAGTGTGCAGTCCAGTGGCATAAATTACATTCATATTGTTGCACAGCGACTCCTATCTAGCTACAGAATTTGGGTCTTCCTTGACAACTCTGATTTAAGATTATCCCTACTTAAATGTAGCTCAGAGGTTCTTTTTTTCAGAGATTCTTCAAGTCTCAATTTGTTTATTATTTAGGCTCGAATGTGGTGGCACTGTCATGGCTCACAGCAGCTTTGATCTCCTGGGCTCAGGCAGTCTTTCCGCCTCAGCCTCCCAAGTAACTGGGACCTACAGGCACAAATTACTATGCCCAGCTAATTTTTTTGATCTTTTGGTAAGAGACAAAGTCTCGCTATGTTACCCAGGCTCATCTCAAACTCCTGGGCTCAAGTGATCCTCCCGCCTCAGTCTCCCAAAGGTGCTGGGATTGCAGACATGAGCCACTTCACTTGACCTTGTCTCTATACCTGTTCCCCTCTGTTAGCAGTCCTGTGTTTTGTAATATGCTCGTGATGTAATTTTATTGGCATGAAGTTTGTTAGCTCAGCATCTGAATGAACCTGATCTCAGCCTGCTAGTCTGGTATCTAGTAGAATTTGCATCAGGAAAGCAGATGGGTGCTGATTCTCACCGCTCCAGTAGCTCACTAGATAATTCAAGATAAAACAGTTGTTTGCCAAAAATTAAAATAAAAAATGTGAGGCAGGCTACACCTCAAGGTCTGAAGACATTATAGACTCTGTTGCTGCATACTAGATGCCTGGGGCTCTAGAAAAGTCATAGAACACTGTTTTGTCATGTTTATCTCCTGTACTTTTAACATGCATCACCTGAAAATTCTTCCCTAGGACTTGACACTTCTTTGTTTTGGGGTGTGGGGGGGTGTTTTGTTTTTGTTTCTGTTTTTGTTTTTTGAGACAAGGTCTAGCTCTGTTGCTCGTGCTGGTCTCAAATTCCTGGGCTCCCTTCAGTCGTGCTCCTGCCTCAGCCTTTCACGTAGCTGGGATTACAGGCACACATCACCACACCCAGCTTTGCTTTAGTTTTTAGGAAAGACTTTTGTTTTCTTTAAACAAGTTTTGGGGGGAACTTTTCATGAGGACAGTTTTAGTGTGTTGAGGACTGTTATTTTTTTTTTTCTTAAATGTAGTACTTCAATTTCAAATTTTGAGATTTCTAAAAATCAGAAAATCACGTATATCTTTCCACATATAAAATTTAGTTCTAGCATTTCAGAACTACTCACTAGATTTGTGCAATTTAAATGTAGTTAAAGGGTCATTTTGTATTCTGGTGAGATTAACAGTGATTAGAAATAAAATTTAAGTATCATACTTTCCCCAAGCAAGGACAGGTATAGTGGTGATAACATGTCTCCTTTGTTAGCCTTAAACATAATTTATAATTTTATACCTTAGAAACAGTGCCTGTGGGTTTAGTTAGCATTTAGTCTAGTCATTTGATCTTTTTTTCTTTTTGGCTGAGGGATTAATTATATTTGGAAGTATTTCAAGTTCCTTTTTCTTGAAAAGGTCATAAACTGTTCATTTAGAGAGGATGACTTAAAGATTCAGCTCACAATAATTGTGAAAGATGTAGTAGTGCCTTGTAGCTTAAATTCCAGTAAAATTACTGATTTGTCATTTTGATTTCAGAGGAGAGCTATATTTGTTGAAAAGGAGATAAAGCAGTTGGACTTCTATGATAGTCTTTTTTGAGTTGGAGTTTTACTCCATGGCCCAGGCTGGAGTGCAGTAGCACATTCACGGCCACCCCAGCATCGGCTCCAGCAATCCTTCCACCTCAGCCTTCCAAGTAGCTGGAACTACAGGTGCATGCTACCACGCCCAGCTAATTTTTTATTTTATTGTGAGACAAGGTCTCACCAAGTTGGCCGGACTGGTCTTGAACCCGCAGCCTCAGGCAATCCACTTGCCTCAGCCTCCCAGAGTGCTAGGATTACAGGCTGAGCCACCGAGCCCAGCCTCTATGATATTCTAAACCTAAACTCTAGTGGGGTATATCCATGGGTCAAGACATGAAGTATATATAAACATATATATATTTTTTTCTGAACCAATATGACAATAAATGAGCTGTCTTAGCTGTAATATGGAGGCTGCACCTGACTACTGACTTCCAGCTTTGACTCCAATGAGAGAATGTGTGTAAGAATGAAGGCGTTGAGCACTGCAGAGTGAGTCACCCTGCTTAGCTGACTGGGAGCCACCACACCCTGCTCAGGGAATCTTCTGTAGTCAGCGAAGATCAGTCAAGGCAGAATCTGTAGGCCAAGTCTGTAGGAACACAGACGCAAATGTAAACATGGGTGGGGAAACAATAAGTGAAATCTACAACTTGAATCCTGGAATTACACTTTAATTCATGTGTTTAGAAGACAAAGGGAAAAATGAGTCATCCTGGAGATGTTCCTGATTTAGTAATGACGGCAGAAGACATTTTTGTATCCTCAGGTCAATGGCACTGACTTTACCTTGCGGAGTCCAGGTGTCCTCCTCCTCGTTGTGGATGCGTGCAGCGTTCCATTCCGATTGACGGAAAAAAAGGTTTTCCCTCTTGCTGACGTCAGTCGCGTGGAAGAGTATTTAAAAACAGGCATCCCTCCAAGGTAGGTCAAGCTTGCTCTGGGACAAGCCACTTTAAGGCTGTGGAGTGTTCCAGTCAAGTAATGCCTGGTTAACTCTGAGCTCTAGTTTATCTGCCTGATCTTTTACTCCACAGGCATTCAGGACTTGGTGAAAGGTATTTATTCCTTTTTTTTTTTTTTTAAACCTCAGATGGATGCCCGTGTGGTCTAAACTGCTTATCACTGACAAGCTATTGCTTATCGATGGCAGAATGTGGATGTTAGAAGATTTCGCAAATTGTGGGTTGGCTCTTAGAAGGAGAAAAAGCTCATTATTGTCCCACTATTTATTTATTTTTGAGTCTTGTAAAACAAATTATATCAAAGTATTACACTTTTTAGTGTTAAGTTGATCTACTTTGTACCCAACTCCATCAGAAGCCCTATTACCATTTTGAAGTAATTTTCTAGACATTTTACCCTTGCAGCTAACTGTCCCACTGATGGACTCTGGGACAGCGTTGTACTATGACTGTGATACAGGAAATCATCACCTGGGTCACTTGAAAATGGCCTTGGAAAAGAGTAAATTGGTTTTTAAGTGGTTGAGTGTCTGGTCTTTCTTTTAAGAACACTAGATTGATTGGGGTTATTTTTGTTGTTGGTTTCTGAAGAAAGATGCGTGGGAGAAAAACCTTTTTTTTTCTGGATTGATCAGACCCTGCCTGGAGGCAAGATTAATTCAACGTCCTTCCTGCCCCTTGGCTTTGCCACAGATGTTGATTTATACACAAGCCTTCATTTAGTGAAGCCATTAAGGGAAGAACATAAGCTTCCCAGAAAGTGAAAGCCTGTCTAGCTTTTCTGATCACTTAAGCTCTTTACAGATTACAGAACCAGATCCTAATAAGTCCCGTGAAGTCACTGGATTATTTGCATGTAATGTTCAATGTATATGTAGAGTTCTATCTTCTGGTTTAAGACACTAATAGGGCCTCAGTTTTCTTTAAGGCTTTAAAGATTTTTTTCGAAGTTTGAAAACATGTACACTCACTTCCCCTAAAACAATTTAGGACATAAATCTCACCACAAATATTTAGCACAACATGGTAGTCCTGAAAGGTACTCTGTAGATTTCAGACTTAAAGCCAACTCATTAGCAAGTCACTAGATGGTTTCTTGAAAGGGACATGAGTCTTTTGAGATACTGGTAATGCTGTTTCTTGATCCGGGTGCAGGTTAGTTTACAAAAATTCCGTGTGCATATTGTATTTTAACAAAATGTTAAGAAGTTGTGGCACAACTGGCAGTGACTTCTAGGGAGACTGAATACATATTTGTGTGTGAGAGAGTAATATGTATGTGATCTCATGGGTAATTCAGACCTGACTAAAAAAGGTCAGGTCTGTGGGGTGGCCATGGGCAGTTGTCCTGAACTGTATCACCACTGCAACAAGGAACCCACACCAGTATAAAATGTAAGACTCTTCATCTTGCGAACTGTCAAGACCCATATTAAGAAAATAAATATATTACTGAATGATATGCAACAAGAGTTGAATGAAAGGGGAGATGCTCCCTGTTTCTGGATGGAAAAATTAATATTGTGAGTATGTAATTCTACCTAAATTAAAATATAAATTTGACGCATTTCCATTTGTGTCCCAGGAGGTTACTTTTCTTTTGTGCTTCATAGTTGATACTGAAGTTCATCTGGAAAAATAAATAAGAGCGTAGTAAAATATTTTTAAACAGATTGCAGGAATATAAGGGACTTATTTTACCAGATATTGAAATAAGCCAGGAAGCCATAGTAATTAGACCAGCAAAGTATTGGCAGAGAAGAAGAAGAAAAGAGGGAACCCATAGACAGGCCTGAGTATGTGTGTTGATTTACTGCATGATAAAGATGGTGGTTTGAACCAAACCATGGAGAACAGATTTTGTCTTTATTTATTTTTTAGAATTGTGTTTAACCATTCATTTAATGCACAGATAATAGAACATAAATACATAAGTAGAGCATCTGCACAGAAATAAAGATCTGAGTACCCCATGTACTTACTCATAAGTGGACCATGAACATTCTCATGATACCTTAAGAAAGGGATTGGCATATAACATCAATAAGGGTACCCACGCTTTACCTGTATGGTGACCACATATGTACCAAACCCTCATTTGTACCCCACATTTTAAAAATAAAATAATTTAAAAAAATAAAAATATAAGCTGGGCTCAGTAGCTCAGCCTGTAATCTCAGCGCTTTGGGAGGCTGAGGTGAGTGGATTGCCTGAGCCCGCGGGTTCGAGACCCGCCTGGGCAACTTGGCGAGACCTCATCTCTAAATAAATCAAAAAATCAGCCGGGCGTGGTAGCGCGCACCTATAGTTCCGTCTACTTGGAAGACTGAGGCGGAAGGATCGTCAGAGCCCAGCAGGTCAAGACTGCGTTGGCCGGGAGCGGCCACTGCACTCTAGTCTGGGTGACAGAGGAGACTCCAACTCAAAAAAAAAAAAAAAAAAAAAAAAAAAAAAAAAAAAATATATATATATATATATATATATATATATAAATGGAACATCTGAAATAACAACCACACCGACAAAAAACATTCTCCTCTGTTACAATAGACTAGTCCCTGACAGATAATGGAGCAGGAAGGGAGAGAGCGATGTGGGAGGGAATGAAGAGAAATTACTTGTTGGGTATAATGTACGTTATTTGAGTGATGGATACCTTAAATGCCCTGGCTTCATCATTCTGCAGTCTGTGCATGGGAGGAAATTGCACGTTTACCCACATAAATTTATACAAATAAAAATAATAATAGTAGTCTAGTCTCTAAAAGAACTGTGTCCCAAACCGTCCTCTAGGAGAACTTACCTAAATGACTTTCTCTACATGTTACACCTTGTAATAGCAACATGAGAAGTTCTCTGGAGGGCGGAGGGGTGGGAACGTGTAACAGCTGGGATGAAGAAGCATCTGGGTGTTTTTCCTTTAGAGTTCTTTTATGTGGTATTTTTATTCAGTGCTCAGTTCAGGAAGGTAATCAATAAATACGTGCTGAATGTTTGAAATTGGCTCTGATTTTCTAACCTTTACATACAGGTCAATTGTTCTGCTGAGCACAAGAGGAGAAATAAAACAGTTGAACATTTCAGATTCATTAGTACTTCTGGGATTAGCCAAACCAGCTCATCTTTATGACAAAGGTTTGTATTTGTATTTGTATTCTATTAAGTTCTTACGGGGTCAGCAACATATGCTTTTTTTTTTTTAGTTGGGGTCTCACTCTGTCACTCAGGCTGGAGTGTGGTGGCATGATCATAGCTCACCACAGCCTTGACCTTGTGGGCTCAGGCAGTACTTGCACCTCAGCCTCCCAAGTAGCTGGAACTGTAGGTGCAAGCCACCATGCTTGGCTACTTTTTGATTTTTTTGTAGAGATGAGGTCTCACTATTCTGCCCAGGCTGGTCTCGAACTCCTGGGATCAAGCAATCCTCTCACCTTGGCTTCTCAAAGTGCTGGAGTTACAGGCATGAACCACCACATAGGAATTTTTATACAACATATGAATTTTTATAGTGGCATTTAGCTACCAGACCGTTTTCTTGAGCTTGTTTTGCTGGAGTGGGTATCATTAAGATAGTTTCTAAATAAGGAGACAGTGCTAGAGGAAGTGTGTTGGGATGTGGTTTGTTACTTGGAGCGAGAGGTGGGTGGTAAGAGTTCACTTGCTGACGTAAGGATGTTTAGGGTTTTTAAATAGCTGCTTTTGTTTTGCTCACCTCCAACTCACCTCCTGTGTTAACTTATTGGAACTAGTAGCTTTACAGTTTGAACTTTTTTTTTTTTTTTTTTAGGTAGTACCATATTTTTGGGATTCAGTGGAAACTTTAAACCATCATGGACTAAGCTATTTACCAGTCCTGCTGGACAGGGCCTTGGGGTGCTTGAACAATTCATACCTTTGCAGCTGGACGAATATGGCTGTCCCAGAGCCAGTCCCGTCCGCAGAAGAGACCTGGAACTGCTAAAGCAAGCTTCAAAAGCACATTAGAGACTAACTGTAACTTAAGTGCTGGGGGAAAAAAATGTGAACTAACTTATTTAATTTATGGCATTTTTAAATGACACTGTTAACCCAACGGAACCATTTTCCTGTTTGATACAGAAAGAGGAGAAAAGAAAGAATTTAAAGTCATTGCTTGAATACCAGCTCATGCACCTTCTAGTTGTATAAAATGTTAAAGACATTATTTGTATCTGTAAAGCTGGTGTATTCCGAGAGCAGTTCTCTTATTCCTCACCTTCCACCCCAACCTTTGTAGTGACCATAGCAGTGTCTTACTTTCTGTATAATGGGGTGGGGTGGAGTGGGGTGGGGGCTCCTGGGAGTCAGCCTGAGGTCTTTAGAGGACCAGCTGTTGTAGCACCTTGGATACTTGAAGTCTAACGCTCAGTTGTGTCGTATGGACGTTGACTTGGCGGCTGGCATACTCCGTGCCTAAGACCCCGTGTCTGGGCAGCCTTTGAGGATTTTCTATGATACTGAATGACAGAGTTTTAAGTGGCAACTCAGGCCCAGCTCATGCCCTTTTTTTGCCTGGACATGTGCTATTTTTATTCACTTGTATACTGATTACTTCTAAGGGTTCAACTTATAGACAGCGAGTCGAATTGGGACAAAAGGGCTCTTAGGGATAAGAAATCCCTTTCATCCCTGACCATTGGGCAAAAAATTGACCTGCACCAAAGATCTGAGGTTATTGGGACCATTTTTGCAGCTTTAATCCTTAGCCTGTTTTGACTGTATATTTTTGTTTAAAATGCAGCGCTAAGCTAAATATTTACTTTTTTTAAAAAAAAGAAGCAGGCCGTTTTCCTGAACTCTGTAACCTTGTGTCATCTCAGCTTGCACAAAAGAAGTCTGTTCTTGGTGTTGCTCTTGCACCTGGGTTTTTTGTTGTTGTTTTTGTGTGTGGATTTTTAAGCTTTTCCATTCACCATTCTGCCAGGAAAATCCCAGAAAGCTTAATGCTACCCCAAAATGATTTTACCCAGGGAGGAAAAAAGAGAAAGCCTTCTAAGGGCCAGAATCATGGAGAATATATTCAGAAATGAACTCTGTATAGCCTTCAGGGGTAAGTCACTCTTAATTTATGAAATGTTGAAGTCAATTCAAAAGTGTGCCTTGATGCCCAATTTCCCTTTCTGCCAGGTACATACATCTCCTGTCAGTGGGAATTGCATATGGCAAAGGGGATTGACTCCACAGTTTGGGATGCTGCCACCCCGAGAGGAAAGAAGCATCAAAATGTCTTCATGTTTTTCTTTTTCATTTCTTTTCTTTTTTTTTCTTTTTGAGTCAGGGTCTCAGTCCATCGCCCAGGCTGGAGTGCAGTGACATGGTCATGGCTCACTGCAGCCTCGCTTTCCTGGGGCCTTGCTCTCCTGGGCTCAGGCGATTCTTCCACCTCAGCCTCCCGAGAAGCCAACTACAGGCACTGCCAGCACACCCGGCGAATATTTTTATTTTTATTTTTTTAGAAGTGAGGTCTCTCTATGTTGCCCAGGCTGGTCTCAAATTCCCTTCACGTTTTTCTGAACCCACAATACATGAAGTGTAGTGGAGGGATGACCAAGGGGGCGTGAAGTATGTTAGGACTGACAGTGGCAATGAATGCAGACAAGTTCACTTTCCTCTATTGAGGGCAAAGGCTGATGGCCTATACTTTTGTGTCCAGGAGAAACTGCAGAGCAGCTCTGTGACTTCTGTTACTTTACAAAATATGCTACCTCAAAGAGCTACCGGTAAACCTTTCTAACTGTAAGTGCTCTTGCTAAGGGCACATGTCTTAATCAAAATTTGGAGGGGGGGGGTTGTCTGTTTTTTGTATACTGATGAATGAGGTCTTACCTGTTAAATATATTATTGGATCATGGTTCCTGAAGGTGATTAAAGTTTGTGTGTGTGTTTTTTATGACTTAAATATCTTTGATGTGTGTTTTGTAGAGTTTGATTCTTTAAAGATTTGGAGATTTGTAAGTTCTAAGGCACTCGGTTTTTCTGATTTATGTACTAATAATCAGGGCCTAAGTTAAATAAATAAAATATGTGTGCATGAATTTTATATATGTGTATGTGAATTTATATCTCTATCTATAAATTTTCAAATTCCAGATTCCAGCTGTAAAGAAGTTACTGGCAAAAATGAGGAAGGGAGAGTTGACCACGTCAGAAGGGCAGGGATCATATTCTCCAGTGCAGAGGTTCTCAACCTTAGCTATGCCCTGGAATCATCTGGGAGCTTTAAAAAATATAGAGGCTTGAACCCCTACCTCCTTCCCCCAGATTTGGGTTTAATTGGTGTGGGGTGCAGCCTAGGCCCTGGAATTTTTTAAAGCTCCCTGGGTGATTGTAACATGCAGCCGGGTTTCAGAACCACTGCATTAATATAATAGACCCACTGTTTAACTTCCGTTTATAATTTTTGTGTCTAAAACAAAATTGCATTTATCTGTTTTTTTATTTGCCATTCCTGCATTACTTCTAGACATAAAGCATTTCACTATTGTCTCTTTTTAGTAGAACTTTTAAATGCAGTTTTTAGTTCTTAATCCTCTCAAACCATTAAATTGGTCCCATAAGCTAATATACACATTTCAGGCAATTGGGAGGTAGCAATCCGTTCCATTTCTACCAAGAAAATATATTCAGGTGATTTATAAGTTTGTGAGCATTTTCCATCAGGTGAGGCAATTGGTTGAGCTCCAGAAATGTGGCTGTCAACAAATCAGCCGGTTGAAGAGAAACACAGAGGGTTCTCAAATGTCGACAACGGAGGTTTGAGTCTGCTGTGCAATTTCTGCCTCTCCACCTGAGTCACCATATTTTATCTTCAGAGGCTGGAAGAGGGTGCTTGTGAGATGATGAAAGGCAGACACACAGTCTCACGGAGTATGACTCCAAAACAGCCGCTAAGCTGATGTTTAGACTCGAGGGATGGGGTGGGAGGATTTATGACTCCTCTAACTTCATCAGAAGGAATACATCCTCATGCCATTAAGTGGGTTACTTTGTTTTGAGGAGGGGAGGGCAATGAGGTGATAGAGGCTCGAATGCTTCAGATAACTACTGAGGTTTTCATTCCTTCAGAGATGAGGTAATGTTTGGATGGGTGGTTGAAAGGCACTTCAATAGGAAGGAATGTGCTTAGTTAATTCAAGTGTTTTTTTCTGTTGTTCCTAGTAGGTGAGTACAATACATAAATTTTATTATGATGGTGTTGGTTTCCTGATGCAGACTGGAGTTTGCCTCTGGAATTCTTGCTTGGCTTTCAGATACTTATTAAACAATGTTTAAAAACTTGAGAAATTATCCTGGCGGTGAAGACTTTTAATAGGGCAACAGATTTGTATTATGACTATTAGTTTTAGATATAACCCAGTCTGCTAGAAATGTAAGCAGACACTCTGGGCGGGAGCTAATTTTCAACAAAAGTTCAGAGAGGGGAAAAAAAAAATCGAGGAAAGCCATTCCTAGGTCTTTGTTACAAATGACAAAATGCTGTTCATGTCCTGGACCATTTGAGTCATTTGGAAGAGAGAGATTTTTACCCTTATTTTTTTTTCAATATGAGAAAGAAGCTGATAAAAGGATACTTAATTGGGCCCTAGTGTTGTGGATAAGGGCGCGTGCACACACTTATGTGGTAAAATTAGAGAATGACTGGCTGAACTGTGATTTCTAAATGAGGAACTGCACCCCACAGGACATCCAAAATTATCAGCTGTGGCAAGCTGTGAAAATGTTCTATCTGAAAATACAACAAAGGGTGGGTCAGAAAATATTTCCATAGATGCGTTTTTGTAATTTTCCTAAGAGGGACAAAATGATTAGTCTAAATATGAAAAGCGATAAGTTTAAAGTTCATCCTTGGAAAAGCTTAGGCTTCACGATCACAATGGAGTAATCTGGATTGCAAACCCCTGCCTGCAATTTTGAGCTAAGAATGGTCTTTAAGTTTTTAAATATAACACGTTGGAAAAAGTTAAGAGTAATATTTTATAAGGTGAAAAGTCTATGAAATGCAAATTTCAGTGTCCATAAATAACATCGTTTTGGAACACAGCCAACCTCATTCATTCAAGTTCATGCTGCGGTGGCAGAGTTGAGTGGTTGCCACAGCCAAAAATATGTACTATCAGGCTTTTTTTTTTTTTTGAGCTGGAGTCTCATTCTGTCGCCCAGACTGGAGTGCAGTGGCCGCTCCCGGCCACCGCAGTCTCGACTTGCTGGACTCCGGCGATCCTTCCGCCTCAGCCTTTCAAGTAGATGGAACTACAGTCGTGCACTACCACGCCCGGCTAATTTTTTGATTTTAATTGTAGAGATGAGGTCTCGCCAAGTTGCCCAGCCGGGTCTTGAACCTGCGGCAATCCACTCACCTCGGCCTCCCAAAGCACTGGGATTACAGGCTGAGCCACCGAGCCTGGCTACTATCAGGCTTTTTACTGACCCTTGATCTTGATGAAGTGTATACCAGTGTTCATTTTCCTGTTCTTGAAACTTTCCTACATTTTGATAATTTTTATTTTTTTATTTTTGAGTTGGGGGGTCTTACTCTGTTGCCCGGGCTGGAGTGCAGTGTCAGTATCACGATGATCACAGCTCACAGCACCCTCAACCTCCTGGACTCAGGTGATCTTTCTACTACAGCCTCCCAAGTAGCCGAGACCATAGGTGCATGCTACCCACACCCGGCTAATTTTCTGATTTACTGTAGAGAGGAGGTTTTGCTATGTTGCCCAGGCTGGTTTTGAACCCTTGGGCTGAAACAATCCACCCACCTCAGCCTCCCAAAGTGTTTTGAGAATTTTTTAAATAGCAAGTCAAGGGAGAAAAGAAACAAAACAAAAAAACCCTGTATCCAAATCACCTGAGGTGCTTGATGAACTCGGGAATCCCAAGCCCCAACTCAGCCTGGAGAGTTGGCATCTCTGGGAGTTGGTGCTGGGAATATAATTTCATAGCAAGCTCTCCAGGTGTTTCTCATGAACCCTAAAGTTTAAAACCCCCACAGCATGTATTGAACCTATTCTTCCTCTCTCTTTCCCTTCAGTAGAGAAAACATCTGAACAAATTTGAAGTGCTGTATTTTTGTAACCCAAACGATTCCATCTACACTGTCTTCCCCAGAACTTTTTCTGACTAATGTAGGGCAGATCTGATGCTCAGCAGAGTATGTGGCTATTACTGGGGCCAAGATTTGGAGTCCATGATTCAATCCTCCCTCCATGACGTCTGAAGTTCTCATCACTGGGATGATTCCTTTGGCTACAGTTATTCCTACTCTGAAATTCTGGCCATACTTTGTTTACTGCAAGTTCTTTTTTTTTTTTTTTTTTGAGTCAGAGTCTCACTCTGTCGCCCAGGCTGGAGAGCAGTGGCACACTCACGGCCACCTCAGCCTCAACCTGCTGGGCTCAGGCGATCCTTCCGCCTCAGGCTTCCAAGTAGCTGGAACTACAGGTGCACGCCAACACTCCTGGCTTATTTGTTGATTTACTGTAGAGATGAGGTCTCACCAAATTGCCCAGGCTGATTTTGAACCCCTGAGCTCAGGCAATCTGCTCGCCTCGGCCTCCCAAATTGCTGGGATTTCAGGCTTGATCCACCGTGCCAGGCCTTGTTCTATTAAAGGTCTTTAAAGGAAAATGTACATTTGACTGCAATTAGGCTGCACAGAGTCACAAAAACAGATTTCTTTAGTTTTTGATGAAACTGTATCCACCCTAGTTATTTCACACTTATTGAAACTGGTTGGTAATTGCAGATGTGTTTTTTTCAGGAAGAATGAATTATTTTAGACAAGCAGTTTGCTTTGTGAGCAACAGTCTTTTAATACGTGAACTTCGTGGAAGGTTGCAGGAGGTTGTTGAGTGGACTTGGGGGATAATGACATTGAACCCTGCCAGGGAAGTGGGTGGGTGTGGAAGGCTTACCTCCTCCCACCATCCCATATTGATTGTCCATACCCAGTTCCTGAGGGGAGGAGGCCTAGGAAGGGGAGCATTCTGATATGGAGGAACGTAGGGTTTGCATGTCTCAGGAGGCTAGTAACATCATTAGCTCTTGATACAGGTGAGAGGAAGAAAGAGCTGATGGGAAAGAAAGACCATGACAAACCTTGTTGCTTCCTTCAAAATTGTGCATGTGGTCAACTGTGTTCAAGGAAAATAGTCTTTCGTGGGCAGTTAGTAGATTGGAGTCAGGGTGAAGCACTAATGCTGTTCTTTGTAGATGTTTTGGTGACCAAGCTAGGCTTGATTCCAGCTAAGGTTCCCTGTTGGCGGTGTTCCTTGGAAAAGCTTCCTACTCATTCTCCTCTTTCTAAATGGAACTATTTATACTTTTGTGAAATTACAGGGGGGTTTAAATAAGAACAGACATGGCGCCGCAATACAGCTAGTCATCAAAAATACCTGATGGTTTGTTAAAAAGAAATCAGATTTCCAGACACCTGTGGATTCTAATTTAGTAGCTTTTTGAGGACTGAAGACTAGAGAATCTGTATTCTGTTTCAACAAACTTCTGAGATAATGCCAAGTTCGGGAGCCACTGATAATAGCCTATGCAAAGTCCCTGACCTAATTGTAACTCACTCTGGGTCTGTCATTTGTGTGTAGAAAACAGGACCTCAGACCAGGTGATACTTGTTAGTGAACTGGTTGGCACCTCCTCACAAGGTGGCATTTATACCCTTGTTGCCCTAGCACCATACCTCAGCAAAACTGCTATGTGTGGACTAGAGCTATGAAATGTGAAGAAAAAAACAACAACTCTGAGAAGATAACATACTGCTCTGCAACTGGTATTTGTAGTTTTCTGCTTTGTTCTTGTGATGGGAAACTTCAGCTGAACTAATAGGTGCGCCCTTCCAATTCCTTTTGTCCATAAACTAATGGGATAGAAACAACTACTTTCTAATGACCTCTCAGTGTTTTAACCACCCACATTTTCACTCTTTCTTCCTATCAAGTGGGAAAAATGTTAGCATTGCAGTGAAATGGTTTAAAGCTAAGGTTTAGGTAAAAAGCAGAATTTGAGTTAAAAGACTTGGAAAACGAGCACCTTTGGCAACAAACCTTCTCAAGTTTCTGTGCCCTATTTCTTCTATCTCCACCTTCCCCCCATCTCCCTTCCCCACCCACACACACAGCCCAAGCTCCACTGCTGGGGCCCTTATCCTGGGAAGACCACAATTCCCAGCCCTCCTTGATGACTCACTCCCCCTCACTGCTTGCACGTTGCCTGTCCAACCCGCAAGATCCTCAGCCCTTGCTAAATGAATTCCAAATCATATCAATCTTCATGTCTAAAAACAAATTCTTTCTTGGGCAGCAATGCCATTTTAATATCAGCCTACGGTACCTATAGTGTTAAAAGTAATGTGTTCCTGGAATTTTTGTTTATTTATCTGATTTGGTTGGTTTTGAAAGCAATTTTGCTCTCCAGTACACTGACCTACATATGACGCTAATGTTATCTGTGGGTAGAGGGAGAGCTGGAAAATTCACACACCAGAGAACCAGTCACTGGGTAATGGAGCCAGTACCATCTACAGGATATGAGTACTTGCGTTTGAGTGGAATCCCTTCTGATCATCTACAGGAAGGTCATGGATAATGCTATGATTTTCCTCCTGCTTAAGCAATGTTCTCAGAACACAGAGACTAGATGAATAATAACACCCGGCTCTGAAACATATAATCCATTTGGATTCCAGGCCAGGGTCTTGGCCACAAGAAAGTATATTTATCCCAGTATCTTCCTGGAAGCTGTGCTCTGTGAGCACTGGAAAATTCTTTTTGTAGTGTCTTGCATTTCTGTGAATCACCTATTTTAACAGCTGAAAGAAAGAGATTCAGTAATTATAGCTTTTCTTCGCTGTAACTTTATATTGAAAACATATGTCATCAAGGTTAAGTAAGGACCCAGGTGGATAGATGATACATAAACAAGATTAGGAATCAGAAGGATTAGGGACTTCCTGTGCAGTTTTATCCCCAGGAAGGTCAGTTATAAAAACAAAATTAATTTTGGTGGGGAAGGGGTGATTTTATTATACAGATAATCCATATTTTTTGGCTCTGGTTTCAATGTCCTTGAAATGACTTAATTTGTTGATTTGTTATCATTTTTTTACTCTATTATCTAAAATAATTGGATTCAGTCTATTTACAAGTATACTTGCTGGATTTTTTTTTTTAAGTTGGAGTCTCACTCTCACCCAGACTGGAGTGCAGTGGCATGCTCCCGGCCACCGCGGCCTCGAC
Organism: Tarsius wallacei; assembly: GCA_963574415.1. Classification (NCBI taxonomy): domain Eukaryota; kingdom Metazoa; phylum Chordata; class Mammalia; order Primates; family Tarsiidae; genus Tarsius; species Tarsius wallacei. The sequence goes on from CAUYQG010086687.1 coordinate 20,845, forward strand.
CTGCTGGGCTCTGGTGATCCTCAGCCTCCCAAGTAGCTGGAACTACAGGCGCGCACTACCACGCCTGGCTAATTTTTGCTTTTATTGTAGAGACGAGGTCTTGCCAAGTTGCCCGGGCGGGACTCGAACCCATGGGCTCAGCAATCCACTCGCCTTGGCTTCCCAAAGTGCTGGGATTACAGGCTGAGCCACCGAGCCTGGTCCTTGTTGGATATTTTGGATAGTCACTTCTAATTGATCAATGTAGTGTCCATATTGTTGCTACCTACTTGATCAAAATAACAGAAGAGGTTCCATCTGGGTACAGTGACTCACGCCTGTAATTCCAGTACTTTGGGAGACGGAGGCAAGAGGATTGCCTGAGTCCAGGGATTCAAGACCAGTCTGGGCAATTTGGCAAGAACTCATCTTTACAATAAAGAAAAAAATTAGCTGGGCATGGTAGCATGGGCCTGTGGTTCTAGCTACTTGGAAGACTGAGACAAAGGACCACCTGAGCCCAGCAGGTCGAGGCTGTGGTGGCCATGAGTGTGCCCTTGCACTCCAGCCTGGGCAACAGAGTGAGACTCCTACTCAAGAAGAAAAAAGAAAAAAAAATCTTAAAAACTTCACAGCAGCCAAGCTGGG
>CAUYQG010086688.1:0-13649 GCA_963574415.1 Tarsius wallacei
GCGTGGTAGCGCGCGCCTGTAATTCCAGCTACTTGGAAGGCTGAGGTGGAAGGATCGCCGGAGCCCAGCAGGTCGAGGCTGCGGTGGCCGGAAGCGGCCACTGCACTCCAGTCTGGGCGACAGAGTGAGACTCCAACTCAAAATAAATAAATAAATAAATAAATTCCTTTCTTTGGAATAGATCTATGGATCTGTTCATGATATTGACTACATATAGAAAAACAAAACAAAACATCAATGGAATAAAAAAAGACATTCATGTGTTAGTAAATTGCGTATACAGTTTATTAGGACAATTTGTCCCGTGATCATTTCTTCATTTGTTCATTCTTTGTTTCCTTCCCTTTTTTCCCACCCCCATGAAAAGCAAGGCTGCAATACATATTTCCATACAGTCTCTTTGTGCACAGGTAAAAGAATTTCTCTAGGACACATACTTAGAAAAGGAATGCCGCCGGGTGCGGTGGCTCAATCCTGTAATCCCAGCACTTTGGGAGGCCGAGGCAAGAGGATTGCCTGAACTCAGGGGTTCAAAACCAGCCTGGGCAAACTTGGTGAGACAGTGTCTCCACAATAAATTTTTTAAAAAATCAGCCAGGCATGGTAGTGTGCGCCTGTAGCTCCAGTACTTGGAAGGCTGAGGCAGAAGAATTGCCTGAGCCCAGTAGGTCGAGGTTGCGGTGGCCGTGAGCAGCGTGCCACTGCACTCCAGCCTGGGTGACAGAGTAAGACTCCTACTCAAAAAAAAAAAAAAAGAATTTCTCTAGGGTACATACTTAGAAAAGGAATGCCTAGAAGGACATCCTCATCCTTAAGTATTTACAAGTTACAAAGTGGGTACAAATGTACACTCCTGCAGTAACCAATGCAAGTTCAGCCACTTGCTGTCCAATGTCAAACTCAAAGAAAGAGGAGAGACGGTGGAAAGAAAGTGACTCTATTCCAAAACCTGACAGATGGGGAAATGGCCAGTCTCAGGCCTTTCGACTTCTGGGCTGTGTATAAAGGTTAAAAAAGGGAAACTGGACCAGGTGCAGTGACTCACACCTACAATCCCAGCACTTTGGGAGGCCAAGATGGGACGATTGCTTGAGCTCAGGGGTTCAAGACCAGCCAGGGCAAGATAGTGAGAACTTGTCTCCATTAAAAAATAAAAATAAAAATGATTAGCTGGGCATAGTGGTGTGTGCCTATTGTCCCAGCTACTTGAGAGGCTGAGGCAGGAGGGTTGCCTGAGTCCAGGAGGTCGAGGCTGCGGTGAGCAGTGATCATGTCGCTGTACTCCAGCCTGGGTGACAGAGTAAGAGCCCTGACTTAAAAAGAAAGGGAGGGGGGAACTGGGTACAGGGAGCATGTGGGAATGACAATGGGCACTGTTCTAGTCACTGATCCTGATGGCTATCTTGAATTATTATCCCACCTGATGTCCGATCTGGCGCTATCTCAAGAGTTGTAGATTAACCACAGCCTTGGGGTGGGGGAGAATCCCACTGCCACCTGGTTTGCTTCAAGATTAGCCCCTGGAACTTCTAAGCAAGCACATAATTAGATAAGTAAACACAATGCAAGAGAGCGTCTGGTGGGAAGAGAGAGGAAAGGGAGAGAGAAGAAAAATAACTTTAAAAATGCATTTTGAAATGAGGTACTCAGTTACACTCCCAGCAGTATATGAGAGCTTCTGTGTCCCCGGATCATTGCCAATAGAGCTTGGGTCACCGTAAAAATATATAAAATATCTCATTTAAAACATTTTACATCCAAAGAAATCACCTGGAGGACAAAAAATTTTTTTTTTCTTTTTGCATTTCCCAGAATTACAGTGAGGCCATGTTTATGACCTTGGGGGTCATAAACGCTAAATCTGTTCAACAAAAAAACTACAAATGAATTAAAAGTCCAGGGATAGACTGGGTGAAAGTATTGTAACGTATGTAGCAAAGGACTTGCTCTTATACATCCCCCTGAAAGAGGTGAATAATAGAAAAATAGACAAAATGAACAAGCAACTTACAAAAGAAGAAAAGTGAATGGCGAATAAATATATGGAAAGATGCTCAGTCTTACCAGTTTTGGGGGAAATAAAAACAAGGGGATTGTTTTTATTTGCAAAATTCTTTTGTGACTTTTTCATACATTGGATTGACAAAAAAATAAGAGACATTGAGCCAGGTGTGGTTGTTCACACCTGTAATTCCAGCACTTTGGGAGGCAGAGGTGAGAGTATTACTTGAGCCTAGGAGTTCGAGACCAGCCTAGGCAACACAGTAAGACCTCATCTCTATAAAAAGCAAAAAATTAGCTGGGCATGGTGAGGCGCACCTGTAGTCCCAGCTACTCAGGAGGTTGAGACGAAAGGATTGCCTGAGCCCAAGAAAGTCAAGGCTGTGATGAGCCGTGATCATGCCACATTGCACTCCAGTATTGGCAAGTGTGTGGGAAAACAGGTGTCCTCTTAGTCTATTGCTGGGAATATAAACTGGCTGAGCCTTTCTGGAGAACACACTGGGCATTAGTCCTTAACACTTTGGATGCAACTTTCTTTTAACCAGGTAACCCCACACCTTGGTATCCACTCTAGAGAGACGCTTGCACATGTGCAGAAAGGAAGCAGGTTCAAGGGTGTTCATTGTAGTATGATTTGTAGTGGTAAAAACAGGTAGTGTTAACAACCTAATGATCATCAAAAGAGGAACAGTTAAATAAACAGTGCTGCATCTGAGTGGCGTAAAAGAATGTAGCAGTTAGACTAAAACACATTGACACAGAAAAATCTCTAAGACAGACATGGCTAAACTTAAAAAAAAAAAAGTTGACCAACAATCCATGCTGTTTGATACCATTTAGGTCAAAGAAAAACAAAGCAAAATTCTCTCACTCTCTCTGTCTCTCTGGAGATTAGATATACATAGACACACACGCACACAGATGTATGTACACAGATAGATCAATAGAGATAAATAATACAAACATATAAATATCTGAAAACATGGGCTGGGCCCGGTGGCTCATGCCTATAATCCCAGCACTTTGGGAGGATGAGGTAAGAGGATTGCCTGAGCCTGCAGGTTCGAGACCAGCTTGGACAACTTGGTGAGACCTCATCTCTACAATAAATCAAGAAAAATTAGCTGGGCATGATGGTGCATGCCTGTAGTTCTAGCTACTTGGAAGGTTGAGGCGGAAGGATTGCCTGAGCCCAGCAGGTCAAGGCTGCATGCCACTGCACCCCAGCCTGGACAATAGAGTGAGACTCCAACACAAAAAATATATATCTGAAAACATGAGAAGGCATACAGCAACATGAAATCAGTGTTCGCCCTACAGAGAAACCTGAAATGGAGGCTGGAACAGGAGTAGGGAGAAAAAGTTTTTCTTTGTATTCTGTGATGTTTATTTTTAAAGATCCCTTGCAGCTTTACTGTGTTTAGGAAAAGACCTTCCCCTTTCCAAGGGGCTGCTCAGTGTCAGGCATCTGGGCCCCTGCTTTGCATTCCAGACGAGCTGCATTCCTGGTGAAGCAGTGACTCAGCCAAGCATGCCCTCGGCCCAGGGGACACAGCACTCCTGTGCTTTAGTCTGGGCTCAACGTCCACCCAGACTGACCATGGGCGACTCTGTTTCCGATCCTTCCTCATGTCCAGCTCAGTCGTGGGGCAGTTGCCTCCCAAAGGAGTGAGAATGAGGGGTGTGAGTGGAATGTCATTCTAGAAGTTGCCTCCTCCATCTTCTCAGTCAGTGCCTCTGGGAACCAGCCAAGCCAGTCCTGGCCTTGGGGAGGTGGAGATTTCGGGGGAAATGCTTGTAGACTTTGTCACGGCTCACAGCAAGAGGGCAAGCCAGGGGTACCATCGCTGGAAAATTTTGAATGCAGCAAAGTGTTCCCTGTCCATCTGGCAGACTAGATACAGTCTTTCTTGCACTCTTTGTGGGCAAATGTAGGGCAGACAAAACAGCCTTTCACCCTACAGATGAAGCCCTGGAGATATGATCCATAAAATCACAAACATAGATTGAATGGGGGGGGTGAGAAACCCAAATGCCATGAATAAAAACTTTTACTTATCAGCTAGTGCCATCCTAACAGGACAGAGAATTAACATGTGTACAACAGCTGTGTAAATGATAAAGCTTCAAGGGTGCAACTAACCAAATCATACTACTTCCAAAACACTGGCTTCCTTCCTTATTTCTCCTTTTCTACCCCCAAAATAATCTAAAACAATTCTTTAACAATTACAAACTGGGGGAAAGGCAAACCATTCTGGGAAAGAAAAAAAAAATAGCAGCTGCTCTACATATCTTTTTCAGAGTTTGGCTAGGATTGTTCAAGTTATTTTTTCATTTTCTTTTATTCTTGGCTGGCTTGACAACCCTTCAGAATTTCAGCTGGTTCCAAACACAGCTCCATAGAGATCATTCCAGAGAAGTTTCATATTCCTAAGATTCCTTACATTTCTTTTTCTTCAATTTAGGAAATGAGGTTGAAAGAGGATGAAAAATAGCCCAGATTGCACCATTTCCTATGCAAGTTTCTTGCAAAGCAAGCTGTGCCTCCCTTTCCAACAAGTACAGAGAAGCGCTTGGGAGGTGGGCGGCAAGGTCCTGGAGCATCAGTAGGACTATCTGTCTTTTGAAAAGGCCCCAGCAGGCCCAAAGGCTGTCTGAAGACTTTCTGTAATGGAGGGGGAGAAAAAAATGAGACTCTTGTGTGCTCACCATCTACAAAACCAGCAACTGCACTATGGACTTCATTCATTTACTACATATGTATTTAGCTCCCATGCCTAGGCAGGCTCTGTTCTATATGGCGAGGAGAAAGCAACCAAGATAAGCAAATGTCTGATTCCCTAGGTAAGTATCTGAGCTCAAGGAGCCAGGCATGATGGTTCACACCTATAATGCAAGCACTTTGGAAGGCAGAGGTGAGAGGATTGCCTGAGCCCAGGGGTCCCAGACCAGCCTGGGCAACTTAGAGAGCCCTCGTATCTACAATAAATCACAAGAAAAACCTAGCCGGGCATGGGGGTGTGCGTCTGTAGTTCCAGCTACTTGAAGGCTGAGGCAGAAGGATCCCCTAAGCCCAGCAGGTCAACAAGAGTGAGACTCCAACTCAAAAAAAAAAAAAAAAAACCGGGTGTGGTGCTACACGCCTGTAATTCCAACTACTTGGAAGGCTGAGGAAGGAGCATCACCCAAGCACAGCTGGTCGAGGCTGCAGTGGCTGTGAGCATGCCACTGCACTCCAGCCTGGGCGACAGAGTGAGACTCTGACTAAAAAAAAATAAAAAAAGAAAGCTCAAGGAAGCCCTTTGCCCTGACTGCAGAGCTGGGTTTGAGTCTCTTCCTTCTGTTGTTCCTTCTCCTGCATCTCTGGTTTATTGTACCCTTTACCTTTCGGCTGTGTAATCACATGTTCCATTGTAAACATCAAGGGAAATTAAGGAGCTGATGAAAATGAGAACTATGACTCACAGGAGGATGTTTTTCTATTTTTCATTTATGTAGCACTCCTCCTCATAGGAACTGAGATGCCTTTTCCTTCTGAAACTAGCTTGTCTCCTGCACTCTAGCGAGTTCTCGCTTCCTCTGATTACCAAAATCTACTCTTAACCATCCACAGGTGTGGACCTCCAGCTCCCCTGGACCCTGAGAGTAGCCTGACAATTATTTCCCTGAGCAGTTTTTTTTTTTCTCTTTCATCCTTCATTTAGGCTATTAAAAAAAATTTTTCATCTGCCCCAAAGTTTTCTATCCATATCCCACCCCAATCACCACACTCACCTACGATACCACTGAGATGGGGATCTGGCAGGACTAGTTTCCCTAAATCAAGGTCACAAGGCCTGGGCCTCTCTCTGACATGACAGGATATGGTGAGAAGACTGGCCACAACCAGCCAAGACCAACTTAAGACCAAGATGGTAGATGGTGTGGAAAGCAACCTCTGCTTTTCCTTTTTGCTCATTACACATTAGCATGCTAAAAGATACTACCACCAGCGCCATGACAGTTTTCAATTACCATGACAACTCTCAGACATTGTTCTATATGGTTTAAGAAGGGGAGGAATCTTTGATTCTGGGAACTTCCCACCCCCTTCCCGGAAAAGCCATGAATAATCCATCCCTTACTGGGCATATAATCAAAAGATACCTGTAAAAATAAAACCCCAGGGATGTGTGATGCTATTCCCCCTATGGACCAGCCCAGGCTGTTCTGCCTATGAGTTAGCCTGCTCTCTGTCATTTCAGTAAACTTGTTTTCATTTCCACCTGAAGCCCCAGAGATGCACATGGTCAGCTCTCCTGATGGACTAGCTATCTTTCTGTTTCTCCATTTCTTTTTTCTTTATATTTTTTTTGAGTCGGAGTCTCACTCTGTCACCCAGACTGGAGTGCAGTGGCACACTCACAGCCACCACAGCCTCGACCTGCTGAGCTCAGGTGATCCTTGTACCTCAGCCTTCTAATTAGCTGGAACTACAGGCACGTGCTACCATGCCCAGCTAAATTTTTGATTTATTGTAGAGACGAGGTCTTGTCAAGTTGCCCAGGCTGGTCTTGAACCCCTGGGCTCAGGCAATTCTCTTGCCTCAACCTCCCAAATTGCTGGGATCACAGGCTTGAGCCACCACGCCCAGCCTCTCCACTTCTTTAATAAACTTTTTCATCTCCTACTTGAAGCTAGAGCTTGAATTCTTTCCCGCACTAAGTCAAGAACCCACTTGGCCTTTTGGGCTGAACCTTAGTTCTGGGGTTCGCCTGCATCACCTCAACAGATGAGTGTCCATACTTCGTGAGAAAACAGGCACCATCAGAAAACTCCCCCCCTTCCCATCACTTCACCTAGGAGCTTGTCTGCATCTGCATATATTTTCTCCACCCTGCACAAAGAAAGGGTATCCTCCCATTTAGGATGTGTCCATACATCAGAGTTTTGGATGCACCCCCTTTAGTCTTCTGTTTGGTGGGGGGGCACTCCATCTGTTATCTCCTTCATCTCATTTATTTCTTCCTCCTGCTAGATCTTTTCAACTAGGAAAGACTCTACATAAAGATACTATTTGTTGGTTGTTGGGTTTTTCAGAATTATCTTATGTGACTGTGCCCTGTTCATTCTTATTCTACTTTCTGAAATATTTTCTCAACACTATCTTCTAATTCTTCCTGGGGAATTTTTATTTTACCAATCACACTTCTCACTCCCAAGATTTCCTTGTATTTCTGATCATTCTTTTTTTTAGCATCCTTGTTCTTGTTTTAAGTAGGTAATATCTTCTCAATACTAATTAGAAATTATTGGCTTTGTTATTTTTAAATTGACTTCTGTTCCCTAAGTTATTTCTCTGTCAGCCTTGCAGTATACTAGCCATTACTTGGTGAATGCTGATAAGTATACACATTAATATCAGTGCTTTCAGGTCATGTTCTTGAACTCCAGATTTATACCATTAATTGCCTAGTGAACGACGCACTTTGATGTCCTGAAGGCACCTAAAACTAAACTCACAGATTCCTCAAGACTTTTTTTTTTTTTCATTTGTCTCAGTAAGTGGCACTATCATCCACTCAGCTCAAGTCAGAGACCCAGGAGTAATTTGTAACTGGCCCTATTTTTCCTGACATATTCAATACATCAGTTCCTAAGGACTCTAGATCCTTAATATCACTCAAGATTATCCCAATGTTTCCTCCTTTGTTGAGGAAATATAGGTGGTATATATCTTGGCATCTCTCCACATAATTAACCACTCAATCTCAGGGAAAGTAGAGTAGCCCATGATATGTACATTTGTATTTGTTTGTTTGTTTTTGAGATGGGGTCTCACTATATTGCCCAGGTTGGGATCTGTAACTCCTGGGCTCAAGTCATCCTCCCACCTCAGTCTTCAGATCAGTCAGTGCAGGAACCAGCTAAACTTTGGGGAGCCACAAAACTGGGATAGCCTTTCAGAGTTGTCTCAAACTGGGATCATGACTTTGCATTTCCCACTCTGATCAGTCATTGGATGTGGGCCACTCCAGAAAGGTGGCATCACTTTAGGCTGGTGGCTCTCTATAGCCAAGGCCATCATCCCTAAAGAGGACTGCTAGCTGATGGTGCCTGCTAACAGCAATCCCAGTTGTCAGGGGGAATAAGTCCTTTAATTCAAAGAAGGATCCAGGTGGCACACCATAACATTCACATAAGAGGCACCTGCACTCATCCAGGGGTTTATCTAGCATCGCATCTGGCTCTCACACTAAGCTAAGACCTCCACCTCAGTTTTTTTCCAGCAATAAATGGTATGTTTTGGAGTCCATCTGCCAATCCTTTGTTTTATTGCTTTGTTTTTCCCGAGGCCTATTTAAACCTGGAACATTTCTCAGGATCCTTCCTACCACTCCCTTGAACTAGGCCATCCTTGTCTCTTCCCTGAATTACAGTTGCAATTCCGTGAGCTACAGCCGCAATTTCCTATTTGTCCCATTCCCATTCCTACCCCTCCCAGGTTTTTTCCTCCACACTTTCACCAAAGGGAGATTTCAGAAGCACAAATCTGGTCATCTCACTTCCGGTTGTTTAAAACTCTTCTTTGCTTTCCCATTGCCCTTGGGGATTAAGTCTCACCTTCTTACCTGGGCTGGACCAATGAGGTTTGATTTGAACTCACCTATCCAGTTGTATTCTCTTAACATGCCATCATTCCCCATCTCTCTAGTTGATGCTCCAGCAAGATTCAAAGTCTGCATTCATAACCAAACTGTTCCTTGACTTTGCTTTTAAATGTCTCTCAGATTAGAATGTACTGAACTATTTTTTTGGTCTGTCTCACTCATTTGACTGTGAGCATCTTGGGAGCAGGGACATTTTCTGGTCTTACATGAATACTCAGTAAATATAAAATGAATATTTGAACATACCAGGGAAGGATTTATGACCTGTTAAATGCTTATTTATTATCAGTGGCCACTAAACATACCAAAAAAATGTTCAACCTTATTACTATTAAAAAAGCACTCTGGGCTGGGCTCGGTGGCTCAGCCTGTAATCCCAGCACTTTGGGAGGTCGAGGCTGGTGAATTGCCCAAGCCCGCGGGTTCGAGGCCCACCCAGGCAACTTGGCGAGACCTCATCTCTACAATAAATCAAAAAAACTAGCCAGGCATGGTAGCACGTGCCTGTTGTTCCAGCTACTTGGAAGGCTGAGGAAGAAGGTTCGCCGGAGCCTAGCAGGGCGAAGCTGTGCTGACTGGGAGCGTGCCACTGCACTCCAGTCTGGGCGACAGAGTGAGACTCCAACTCAAAAAAAAAAAAAAGCACTCTGAAATAAGGAAGTACAATTTTTCACCTAGAAATTGGCAGAGTTACTAACAATAATCTTTGAGGCTAGTGAAGGTATGGCAAAACGGGGTTCTGATACACTGCAGTTATGAGAAAAGCATTTTGGCAATATGTAACACGAGTTTTAAGATGGTTAAGCCATGGGCCCTAATAATGGCACATTAGAAATGAATCCTGATTTTAAAATCAGCAAATTATTGGTGAAATGCTGACCAGATTAGAGTCGGGATTACACTTTGTGGGAGCCAGTCTCCAGAAGAGCCCAGATGATCCTGGCTTCCTTGTTGTCACACCTTTGTGTGAATACCCTTGTGTGTTCCCTTCCAAATTGTACCAGAGTTGATCTTCCAAATTGTACCAAAGCAGAAGAAGTGATGGTGGGTAATAAAAGAGCTGGGCACAGCGGCTCATGCCTGTAATCCCAGCACTTGAGGGAGCTGAGGCAGAAGGATAGCTTGAGGCCAGGAGTTCAAGACCAGCCTAGGCAACACAGTGAGATTGTGTCTCTAAAAAAAAGAAAAAAAAAATGATCTGGGCATGGTGGCACGTGCCTGTAGTCCCGACTACTCATAAAACTGAGATTGAAGGATCATCTCAGTGTAGGAGGTCGATGCTTTGGTGAACGGTGTCATGCTACTGCACTCCAGCCTGGGTGACAGAGTGATACACCAACTCAGAAAAAACAAAACAAACAAAAAAGCTACAATATCTGTCTTAGTCACTGACTCTGGCTCTCTGGCTCTCTCTTTTATCACCTCCCCCCTACACACTGCCCTTCCTACTTGCTGCTGGGGAAAGCCAGTTACCATGTCATGAGGTTACACTGTGACGAGATCCACATTTAGCAACTCCTTTAATTCTGGAAGCTATTCCTATATGACTTCATGAATCTCTTTTCCATTAAAGTTGGTTTCTGGGCCAGGTGCAGTGGCTCACACCTGTAATCCCAGCACTTTGGGAGGCCAAGGCGAGAGGATTGCCTGAGCTCAGGGGTTCGAGACCAGCCTGGGCAACTTGGTAAGACCTCATCTCTACAATAAATTTAAAAAGTAGGGCCAGGCATGGTGGCTCAGCCTGTCATCCCAGCACCTTGGGAGGCCGAGGCGAGAGGATTGCCTGAGCCCAGGAATTTGAGACCAACCTGGGCAACTTGGTGAAACCTTGTCTCTACAATAAATCAAAAAAAAAAAAAAAAAAGGCAGGCGTGGTAGCGTGTGCCTGTAGTTCCAGCCACTTGGAAGGCTGAGACGGAAGGCTCGCCTGAGCCCAGCAGATCGAGCCTGGGTAACAGCCTGGGTGACAGAGTGCGACTCTGACTCAAAAAAAAAAAGTTGGCTTCTGTTGCTTACAACAACAAAACTCGAACTGAACCATATAATAATAAATAGTATTTCTGGAAGGGTACCCTCTCTTCCCCTGCAAAAAAATTCATAAATCTATCACTCAAACACAGCAGTTTTTTATTTGTTCATGTCATCTGTTGGTCCCCTTTCTCTTTTTTTTTTTTGAGTTAGAGTCTCACTCTGCCACCCAGGCTGGAGTGCAGTGGCATGCTCACAGCCTGCTGGGCTCAGGCGATTCTTCCACCTCAGCCTTCCAAGTAACTGGAACTACAGGTGTCACCACACCCGGCTAATTTCCTGATTTATATTAGAGATGAAGTCTCACCAAGTTGCCCAGGCTGGTCTCAAACCTATGAGCTCAGGGAATCCTCTAACCTCAATCTCCCAAAGTGCTGGGATTTTAAGCGTGAGCCACCACGCCCGGCCCCTCTTTCTCATAGTTAAATCATGATGTTCATACCCTCTCACATTTAGATTTTTTAATCTAACACTACACCTGCAAAAACCTTTAGTGTTCCACAAGGTCTTCCATTCATCATTTTAATGCATGTTATTATCTTGTACTAGTATTTCATAATATGTTGTATATTTGAGCTGATTTTGGTGTTTTGCTAGCAGACATAATATTTAAAATGAACATATTTACAGCAAGCATTGTGCTTCTGTTGAGTTGCTTCTTTCCTCAGGATAAATTCACAAAATTGAGAAATGTGGTGTTATCCTTGCTCCTTTCATGTATTTGATGTGTTGCATTATAAAGTGAAAGGTCCTTTTGTGCTACAAGTAATTTTGTTTCATATTTTTGAATTTCCATTTATAAGTTATTATTTGATCAGACAAATTCAGAGGAACAGAATGTACCTGGTTATATATTGTGATCTGTGTTATGATAGGTATTGGAGTGATTGGAACTTTTAAATAGCAATTTTTATTGAACATAACATACGTTTTAAAAATGGCATAAGTCATAAGGGTGGAATCTCAATGATTTTCACAAAATGAATTCACTCACGTCACTACTTTAAAAATCAAAGAAGACTGCTGGCCCTAGAATCCCCTTATGCTCCCAACCAATTTTATGTTCTGTTAGGTAACCATAATCCTGATGTCTATTACCATAGCTTAATGTCTTCTGTTTTTTTTAACTTTAAATAAATGTACTTTCTTGCAGATAGCTTCTTTTGTTCAGTATTATTTTTATAACCTCCTTCCATGTCATATGTAGAAGAAGTTCATCCATTCTCATTACTGTATTACATTCCACAGATTTACTACATTTTATTTATCTATTCTACTTTTTTTTTTTTGAGTCGGAGTCTCACTCTGTCGCCCAGGCTGGAGTGCAATGGCATGCTCATGGCCACCGCAACCTCGACCTGCTGGGCTCAGGCAATCCCTCCGCCTCAACCTTCCAGGTAGCCGGAACCACAGGTATGCACCACCACGCCTGGCTAATTTCTTTATTTATTGTAGAGATGAGGTCTCGCAGTTGTTGCTCAGGCTGATCTTGAACCCCTGAGTAAGGCAATCCTCTCTTGCTTCTGCTTCCCAAAGTGTTGGGATTATAGGCGTGAGCCACTTTGCCCAGCTATTCTACTATTAATGGGCATGAGTTGTTTCCAAATTTTGGCTACTAAAAATAGAACTGAAGTTGCTGGGTTATAGGTTATGCACATATTTCGCTTTCCTAGGCACTGCCAAACTATTTTCCAAAGTGGTAACACCAACTTACATCCCCACCAGCAGCATTGGAGAGTTCCAGTTGCTTCTTGTCCTCAGCAATCCATGGTATTTTCAATCTTTTTTATTTTAGACACAATGATAGACATATAATGGTTTCTGCTTCTAATTTATGCCTTTTCATATGTTTGTTGGTCACTGGGATGTTCTCTTTTAGAGGGTGCCTGTTCAAGCCTATGACACTTTTTTGGGGTTTTTTGTTCAGTTTTATTGAGATATAATTTTCCTGCAATGAAATTCACCAATTTAAAAAAGTACAATTATATAAATTTTACAAAGATATTCTGCAATGTAACCATCATCATAATCATGATACAGAATATTTTCATTATCCCAGAAAGTTCCCAAGTGTTTTTTGAAGTCCATTGTTTTAATTCATCCTTTGGCCACTAGAAACACTGATATGTGTCCAATCACTATAACTTTGTCTTTTCTAGAATTTGCCATAAATTGAATCATTCAGTAAGCAGTATTTTGTGTCTGGCTTCTATCAGTGAATATAATGCTTTAGAAATTTTATCCATATCATTTCAGCAAGTAGTTCATTGCTTTTTATTGCTGAATAGTATTCCATAGTATGGATATATTTCAATTTGCTTATCCATCCATCTTTTGATGAACATTTTGTTGTTTCCAGGTTCTAGCCATTATGAATAAAGCTACAAGGAACTTTCAAGAACATATGTCTACATAAAAATAGTTTTTTATTTTTCTTAAGTAAATATCTAGTATTGAGACTGCTGGGTCTTATGGTAAGTGTATGTTTCACCTAATAAGAAATGATAAAATACTTCCAGAGTGACTGTACCATTTACATTCCCACCAGTAATATATGAGTGTTCTACTTGTTCCACATCTTTGCTAATTCTTGGTATTGACAGTCTTATTAATATCAGTCATTCTAGTGGGCATGTAATGATATCTCATTATAGGTTTTTTGGGGGTTTTTTCGTTTTGAGTTGGAGTCTCACTCTGTCACCCAGGCTGGAGTGCAGTGGCCTGCTCACGACCACCGCAGCCTCAACTTATTGGGCTTAGGTGATCCTTCCACCTCAGCCTTCCAAGCAGCTGAAACTACAGGCATGTGCCACCACACCCGGTTAATCTTTTGATTTATTGTAGAGATGAGGTTTTGCCAAGTTGCCCAGGCTGGTCTTGAACCTCTGGCCTTAGGCAATTTTCTCACCTTTGCCTCCCAAAGTGCTGGGATTATGGGCATGAACCACCGTGCCTGGCAAAAAG
>CAUYQG010086689.1:0-11257 GCA_963574415.1 Tarsius wallacei
CCTCATAGTACAATACTTCTTTTTTTTTTTTTTTTGAGTTGGCGTCTCACTCCGTCTCCCAGACTGGAGTTCAGTGGCCGCTCCCGGCCACCGCAGCCTCGACCTGCTGGGCTCCGGTGATCCTTCTGCCTCAGCCTTCCGAGTAGCTGGAACTACAGGCACGCGCTACCATGCCCGGCTGATTTTTTGATTTATTGTAGAGATGAGGGCTCGCCAAGTTGCCCAGGCGGGTCTCGAACCCGCGGGCTCAGGCAATCCACTCACCTCAGCTTCCCAAGGCGCGGGATTACAGGCTGAGCCACCGTGCCCAGCTCAAAAAGATTTAAAAGGAAGTCTGGGGAGGGATTTTTACCTTCTAAAAAGAATGACAGAGTACAAGAAAGAGAGATGAACTTTCTTCTGAAATCATACCAATATTCCCGGATGAGACACATGGAGTTAGCACAACTTTATTGCCACCAGGAAATGTCCCAGGGGAGAGACAGGAAAAAAATCTAAGCCCTGAATGTCACGACTGCGTCATTGATCATACTGCGTTTGAAACCAAGCTATCTTACTGACTTCCACTGAAATGAGATAACAATTTTTATTACTGGGTAGACCCGTTTGAATTGGGGCTTTGATGACGTTCAGCAGAAGGCATCCTCGTTGATATGTAATGGGCTTGGTGACTTTGTCTTCCCCATTCTACAAGTGAAGAAGCTGAGGATAAGAGAGGTAAAATAACTCTGTCCCCCCAGCTCGTGAGTAAGAAAGCAGCCATTGGAACAAAGCAGTCAGACTTCTGAAAGCACCCTCTTAACTATCATAGCATGCTTTAAAAATATAAAACAATAGCCTGAGATTTGCTCCATGGGTAAATTACAAAAGTATCAGAAACCCAGGCCACTAAGGCTCTTGAGTGGTGAGAATGAATGGTGCTCTTCTGAGACCCTGCACGATTGTTCCAATGATTCAACTCATAGTCAATCATTGAAACCACTGAGCACTGTTTCCCACAAGCTAATAGTTCACCTCTTCGTAGCAAAATAAACAGATATGCAGACAAATGACTGTAAAAGGGACATTGTAGAATAATGGCTACAAAATAACTTTCCTTTAGTGGCATGAGCAAAGATTAATTAATCCTAAAAGAGGATGAATCTCTTCATCCATTTTGTCTTTCCATGGCTCAGGTTTCTCAAGGGACCAGTGGCAAATGAAGGCAAGCCTCTGATCTCTTATAGTTTTTTTCCCACAAATCTTGTTCAATCCAATCATCCAGAAGGAGGAGGAAAAATGGCACCTTATCAAGGATCCAGATAAGGGGTGGCATGATCTCTTTCAACCAACTCGCAGGGGTCATCTAGTATCTCTGGCTGTGAAAAGGTAAACAGATTGGAGTTGAAAGCAACAGCTTTATTCTCATTCATTAAACAACCACTTGTACTGAAATTCTTTACCTTCTGTTCAAGATCTTCCTTTCAAGGTTAATTCCTAATACTTCCCAATAAAGATGGCACTTGTTAGCCAATTTAGATCATTTAGTCTGTTTAAAGACACCTTTTAAAAAGGGCAATAAACCACCTACAAATTCAATAACTATGTTGTCGTTTTTTTACTTAAAAACAAAAAAGAGAGGGAGAAAGAGAATGACCACCCTGAAATAGTTAATAAGCAAACAAAAAGTTCACTAAAATAATAACTATGTTAAAAAATAAAAGGTTTATAACCAATTTACAGAAATCTGTTAAAACTCTGTAAGAGACAGTTTCCCACAGAAAAAAGTGGAAGAATGTAAATATGCAGTATTGAATGTTGAATAAAAGAAATCAATTACAGTATGCAAAATATTCAATCCCAATAATAATCAGATAAACTCAAATTTAAAAGATTTCATTTTAAAGTATCAAATTGGTAACTTTTGAAATGACAAAATTCACTACTTTCAAGAAGGTGGATGAATATCTGCACACTGCTGAAGCTTTACTCAGAAACGTTTTTACGTTTCACTCATCAGAGTTGGATCATAAGTCTTCCTCTGAAGACCAATCACTCTTGAACTACAATCCGTTACTGATGCAGACCAACCATGATTCAAAAGACCATACAATTCATCATCCCAACCCAGACACTTCTGAGTGTTGAAAGAAAGAGATACTAAACATTTTAGACGACAGCAGGTCTAAACTAGGACTGTCCCACAACCTGATTCACTCCCTGAACCTGGAAAAGGATCTTACCTTGAAATCAAAGGAGTCTCCCTACTATATGGACACATGGGTCTCTGCAAGTATAAAAGACTGAGGTGAGTGGACATGTCTGCTATGATAACAACTGATCATCATTTTCTCTACTTCATGCTCTGAGATGTAATTGATCCCATTATTCTCATAACTTAGTGTCCTCAGTTTTGGCCTGACGTCTCCTGTATTTTTCATCCCCACTGCCCAATCCGTTGCAAAAACTCAAGACAAGGAACTGATTCTAGACAACACTCCTCTTTTCTTCCTCACAAAGTCCACCTGGTTGATTACTGAAGTTAAGATGCATTTGGTTGCAAATAATGGAAATCAAACTCAAGTTAAGCCAACAAATAAAACAAATAGAATAGAAACCCTAGGAAGCTGGGCACAGTGGCTCAAGTCTGTAATCCCAGCACTTTGGGAAGCCTAGGTGGGAAGATCGCTTGAGCCCAGGAGCTCTTAGCTTAGCCTGGACAACATAGCCAGACCTTGTCTCTAAAAAACTCAGCCAGGCGTGGTAACACACATCTGGAGTCCCATCTACTCAGGAGGCTGAAGCAGGAGAGTCAACTGTGAGCCCAGGATGTCGAGGCTACAGTGAGCCATGATCCGTGATCGTGCCACTGAACTCCAGCCGGGATGACAAAATGAGACCCCGACTCAAAGAAAAAAGGGAAAAAAAGCCCTGGGAGCCATTTTTAGCTCATAAAACAGGAAACTCAATAGAGTAGAACTGGCTTCAAGCATCTCACTATCAATGATGTCTAGACTATGCTTCTCTCTCTCTTTTCTTGGATCCACTTGTCTGTATTTGACTCTATTGCAGTATGGACTCTCTACAGGGCAGCAAGAGAACCTTCAGCCTCTCCTGTGTTACATAGTGTTATTCCAAACACATGATCAGAAAAGTGAGTCTCTCTCTCTCTCTCTCTCTAAATGTGTGTGTGTGTGTGTGTGCGTGTGTGTGTCCATAGCAGTCTACACAGAAGTGCTTTGATTATTCCTGTTTGCATTATGCAGTACTAGTAATAGAGTTGCAAGGAATGGTTTACTGAGTGTTCATTTTGAGTCACACGCTCAGTCTTTGGCAGGGGTGACAAACCCAAAGAATCACGTGGGTTGGAGAACAGAGTAATTCCCCAAAGAAACCAATGTAGGTCGATATGTAATAAATGTCAAAGTCAGACTAATTTTTGGATTGTCCTCCCCTCACCCTCTCATTTAGAATGGAAGCACCTTTACTACGGGGAGTAGGTCTTATTTATAACAAAGTAATTGGCAAATAATGACACTTACTGGTTTTTAAATGAATGAATGACTGTTGCAACAACTATTTATTAAATAAAATTAAATAATATTGAAGGAAAAGCCGTGACAGTGAGCAAACTAGAATATTGAAATCCTATCTAAAATCAGGATGAACAAAAGGGAGCAGTTTATAGCACTGCATTCTTAAAAATATATATAGTCATGTTTAAATATGTCCTAGGAAGATTTAAAAGTATCAGTCAGATGATACCATTATTGTAACTCTGTGATTTGTCCTCCCAGGCATTTTTATGCATCTCACTTTTCATATCTTGTAATATGTTTATGAACTTGATATTGAATATTGAGCTAGACATGCCATAGGTTTGTGACTAATTGTTTACTCATGCTGCTTATATTCCCAGAATAGCCAAACTACTCAAAGTTACCAGATAGTAGAGACCTGGTGGGACTTTGGTGGTATGTCCCTGACAGAGGCATGTAAAAATGATCCTAACCATAGCATCATTATACAATTTAATTGAAAAGCATCATATTTGGGGAGCAATGTGGAGAAATGGCTAATTGATCAACACTCTCCCACCCCATATATGGTCATTTTATGTTAATTCTCAGTGTCCTAAACACTAATTTTCACAAATGCCAAACTGAACACAGAAGGAAAAAAAATAGAGATTTAGGGATTTTTTGTTGTTGGTGTTGGTGTTGTTGCAAAGAAAAGTTTTTATTCCAATGCTATCAAAAATAATTTTAAAAATAAGACTTCCTCCCAACATAGAAGCCTCTTGCCTGAAGATGAGCTGGCCACATTCTGGCACCAGGGCCTAAATCTACCAGCAACTTTTCTCAGAAATGGTCACTGAGAAGCGTTTCTTCCACACTATATGTCAAAGAGCTTTTAAAAACTCTGCTCTGAGTGAGAACATTTAGAAGCGCACACGCCCGTGTCACAGGAAAGCCATCAACACTCATGCAGAGCCATATGCCCGCCCTCGAGGGAGCCTAAACTATTCCATTATGCCAGAAAGTCTGTAGAATGTAAACTCAGAGGCTTGAAATGCTGTATATTTTTCAGAAAGCACAAAGTGGAGGCCACTATTCCACGGATTCACTAAATGAATGGATTGTTTCATCTGCATAAATGAACTGTCAGAAACAATGGCCACGCAGCACTTTGGCTTTCATTCCCCAAAGAGGAAAAACCTATACTCCAAATCAAGCTACATCCTTTTATGAGACATAAGCAAAGAGGCATGGTGGGGTCCTGGGGGAGTTTGATTTATACTCTAAGACCTGGATGCCTGAATCCAAACAGCATGTGCTAACAACATGCAGCTCAATTATCTCTTAATACACAGAAAGATATCCACCCTCTGCCTTAAAAATGCACTCTGCCACATTCATGGTTATTCAAGCAAATTTGCAAGAATACTTCTGTGTTGTGTCTAGCTTTGTTCCTTCTCATTCCTCTTTTTAAGTTCCTCTCTCAAATATTTTAACTCCAAGATTTTGAGACAGCTTCATTATCCTATTTTACTAACCCTCTTGCTTTTAATATATTTCTTATGAAATATTTAAAACACTCAAAAAGTTATCATGAATAACCTAAGCAACACCGTTTTTCTTTTCCTCACCAGTATTATCAAATCTTAGCATTTTTATGAATTGCTTCGAATTTCACTTAAGTTGGAATTCTTCTTTTTTTCTTTCTTTTTTTGAGTTGGAGTCACATTCTTATCACCCAGGCTAGAGTGCGGTGGCACGCTCACGGTCACTGCAGCCTCGACCTGCTGGACTCAGGTGATCCTTCCGCCACAGCCTTTCAAGTAGCTAGAACTACAGATGCACACCACCATGCCTGGCTAGTCTTTTTGTGTGTGATTTATTGTACAAATGAGGTCTCACCAAGTTACCAAGGCTGGTCTCAAACCCACAGGTTCAGGCAATCCTCTCGCCTCAACCTCAAAGTGCTGGGATTATAGGCTGAACCACTGCGCCCAGCTAGTTGGAACTTATTCTAAAGTTGATGCTCTTTGTACATCAGTCTCCAAAGTTATTGCACTATTCCCTGAGGTCACTACTGTTCAAATGTTATTATTATTTTTTATTATTTTCCTTCATATATTTTTATATGACATTTTTCAGTGGTATATATACACACACAAATTTATACATGAAGCCAACATGATCATGATGGCTTCATAACCTTTCTTTCTCTTTCTGCTTACACGTTCGTAGCGGAAGGAAGGCTTCATATTCGTGTTTCTGTACAGCATTCTTTTGAGAGCCATCAGTATGTTCCATGCAGCCCTGATAAGTCATGACAACTGCACAGTACTTAATTGTGCGGATACATGACAGTTTGTCTAATTTCTTTCTGATAAACATCTGCATTCTTTTTCTATCATTGTTTTCCTTTCCTTTCATCTATGATGACTTAGGACTTTTGGGGGATAGTTATAGTGCTTTGTCATGGAGAGTTTGTCTTTTTTCTACTGGGCAACAGCAAAAGGTTCTTTTTACCCGTCCATTTTAGCTAACTATCCATGTTTTTGTTTTCTTGTAGTTTCTTTGCATATCATGGTATGCATGATTGTTTTTGCTGTTATACGTCTTCATTGCATGTTTGCACATAGAGTTTTAGGACTAGAAAGACTCTTAAAAGTCATATAGCTCAAATCTCTTTTTGCAAAAGATGAAATCAAGAGAGGTGAATGACTTGCCCACAGACATACCACTGGGTCTCCTAGCTCCCTGCCCTTTGTTCTTTCCACTACACCAAACTGCCGATTATCCATCTGAGCAATGTTTGTTGTGTGTCAGTGACTTTTCAAATGGTCTAGAATATCTTATGTCCTCATCAGAGCAAGCTAGGCACTATGGGAGCACCCCAAAACAGTTTGTGTCCTCAGAGATATTATTCTGTAAACAGAGAGGCCAAGGAGAAATTAAAATATTGCAGGCAACTTTATGAACCCAGCTATGATTGAATTCCAAAATCAAAGATGAAAAGTGCTGGACACAATGGCTCACATCTGTAATCCTAGCACTTTGGGAGGCAGAGGTGAGAGGATCGCCTGAGCCCATGGGTTCGAGACCAGCCTGGGCGACATTGCGAGACCTCATCTCTACAGTAAATCAAAAAATTAACTGGGCGTGGTGGCACATGCCTGTAGTTCCAGCTACTTGGAAGGCTAAAGTGGAAGGATCGCCTGAATCCAACATGTCAAGGCTGCAGTGGTCGTGAGTGTGCCACTGCACTCCAGCCTGGGCAACAGTGTGAGACTCCAACTCAAAAAAAAAAAAAAGATGAAAAGAAATCTTTTAAAATTTAAAGAAGGTAATATCATAGCAGGAAGGTGGGCTGACAGAGGTAAGATTTGAACCTGTGCAGTCAAGGAATAGCAGAGAGAAAAAAGAACACCAGAGGCAGGAATTCCAACATGATCAAAGGAACAGAAGAGGGGAGACTACTTCTACACATTCTACGACCTTTCTTTCTCTTCCTGCTTACATTTTCATGGTGGAAGGATGGCTTCCCACCATGTGGTTTCTCCCATCTCTCACGTTTCCTGGAGGATTCTTTCTAACTTTTATGGCAACTTTTGATTTTGACGTAATTTTGAACTTATAAAAACCTAAAACGTGCAAGAACAGAAGGAACTCTTATAAATCCTTTTTCCTATATTCACTAGTTGTATGTATTTTCCCCATTGCTTACCAATCTTTCTGTGCATTTATGTAAATTTCACAAATTTTTGAGAGTAGTTGGAAACATTATGCCACTTGATTACACATTATGCTACTGTGTATTTCTTAGCAACAAGGATATTCGTTTACGTACACAAAATTATCAAAGTCAAAATCTTGCTAGTGACCTCAAAAACATATTTTATAGCTTTCCTCCCCTCTATGCCAGTATAGGATCCAACCCAGGATCACACATAAAACTGCATCACTTATAAGAAAAGCATTTTGGGTTGAGTTGTGTTGGTGTATTCACTGAAAGAACAGTTGTTGAAGATCTGTAGAGAAAGTTGAAGGGACAATCTTTATTTTCCATATACTGAAGCTGTCTGGTGAAGGGGAGATGAGTTATTTTAATATATCCATTAATATATAATATGTTATATATGTTACATTAAAATATGTTAATATGTTTCACTACTCTTTTTATTTCAATATATTATCACCACCACTGTGACAGGCATTGAATACCCTGCTATGAAAAGGCTTCTAGGAAGAGGATAGACTAAAGCTGAGATTTTGAGAAGTGGAATACAGTAGTAACAGCTTTTTAAACACCAAAGTAGCATTTGCTAAAACAAAGCAGATCGTAGCATATTTAGAGAACTGTGAGTAGCTCAGTATCTCAAAAGAGGAGGGACTATGTGTACATAGGTGTGCATGCATGTGGATTTAACATGCATGTGGATTTAGCATGGTTTGATGATTGATGGGAGTGGAGCTAGGTACGAACTAGGTCATAAAAGACCTTGTGTGTTCTGAGGTGAAACATGATCCAAAAAGCAATGGGATATTGTTGGAGAAATTCAAGCAGGAGGCCAATAAGATCTAGTTTGTTTTGCTCTGTCTAAAAGATTGGTCTAGATGTAGCGTTATATATGAGTATTACAGCAATATGGGTGACAAAGTAAGGGAGCTTGATGAAGCCAGTAACACTGCTGTGTAGATCTGAAATAATTTAAAGAAGGAAAGTGCATAGGCCTTAGTAATTGCCGAATGGGGATTATGGGTCGCGGGAAGAGGGAAGAGACTGTCTAGAAAGACTTCACTGGGCTTCCAAGCCAGACCTGGACCCATTCTACAAAGGAAAACAGACAAATTCTATGATTTCAGGCCATTAGAGCTTATCCTCCTAACATTCTCTCTATACTCTTTGGAAAACATGGAAAAAGTACATATTCCTGAGTCCTGCCCACACAGTTCCCTGTCTCTTGCACACAAGCTTCCTTGTCTTCTGGAGGAGACTTGGTCTGGTCTTGGTCCATGCTCCCTGGGTGATCTGGCCATCTTCCTTCTCGTAGTTATTTCACCATTTCTCTTGAAGTAAGTAGGTAGCACGCCATCTTCCTTTCATTGCTGCTTGGGCCTCATGCATCATTCTGCCACCTACTGCTGCTAGACTTTATAATAATAATCCCACAAATATTTCATATTTGGTGTTCAATATTGCTTAGTGTGTTTATCCTTCTCCTTCTGCAAAATACGCCCTTCTTCATAAACTTGAATACATTTCTCAGCCAAGAGCTTATTTGAAGCTCTGAAAGTCTCTTATAAAATTCAGAAGTGAGCTAATCATCTCAAGAATACTTTCATTTCCAAAGGACTGAATGACACATCTTCCCTGAGTCAGTTGATTTGGCTTCTAAATCAACAAATGCTTTCTAGCGATATCAGCTTGAGTAAACTGACCTCATTCTCTTCCCTCCATCTATTGTTGAGAAAAACACATCATCTGTCCATGATTTCAAAACACTTGAGAGCTATGGGCATGGGAAGAGAAGGGAGAAGTGTCCAAAGGAGACCAAGTAGAATGAAAAAGAGGAAGGAATGGGGAGGCCAGAGGACGGTGTTTTGTTTGACTTTCCCCTTGCAAGTCCAACTCCAGTCCCTTCTCCTAACATACGCATACCCCACCTTGAAATCTCAGCAGATCTCAGGCTTTCTTTTCCCTTTCACTTTCATGTAGGCTGTATGGCCCTAAATCTCTTTCTCAGTCCTGATATTATTAACATTCAGCATCTGGAACTTTTGAGTGGACTCTCAAAATTGTTTCTCTGTTTTCTATGAAATGTACTGTTCTATTGATTATTTCAAATTAATGACACGTTTTTCTCCAAATTTAGTACTTTAAAAATGTACTTATGTTCTTTGACATACAAAAACTGTACATAATTCATTTATAAAGCTTGATGAGTTTGAAGAGAAGTATACACCCACAAAGCCATCACCACAATCTGTGCTAAAGCCAATCACCTCCAAAAATTCCCTCTTGTTCTCTTATTTTATTATTATTGTTAGTGATAGAATACTTAGCACAAAATCTACTTTTCTGAGCCAATTTATAAGTATGCAATGCAGTATTGTTAATTATAGACACTATGTTGTACAGTAGATCTCTAAGACTTATTTATTTGGTATAGCCGAAACTTTGTACCCTTTGACTAATCCCTCTCCATTTTCCTCCTCCAGAGCCCCTTGCATCCACTACTCTGTTCTCTTCATCTGTGAATTAAAAAATTCTAGATTTTTCCCATGAGTAGTATCATTTAGTATTTTTCTTTCTGTATCTGGCTTATTTCACTTAGCAGAATGTCGTCCAAGTTCATCCACATTGCTGCAACTGGCAGGATTTGCTTCCTTTTGAAGACTGGATACTATTCCACTGTGTGTATGTGTATATATTCATGTGTATATATCCATGTATGTATCTTTATTGATATAGCATTTTAAAAATCATCTGTCTGTGGACATTTGAGTTGCTTCTACAACTTGACTTTTGTGAATAATGTGGCAATGAACATGGGAGTGCAAATATCTCTTTGAGATTCTGATTTTAATTCATTTGAATATGTGCCCAGAAGTGGGGAGATAGAATTCTATGCATATCTTCTTGATATTTTTGCTTCTATTTCTTTCCTTCCTTTCTGGGAGATCTATGCTTCAGAACGATAAGTTGAAATGGTAGGGATGCTCTACTGCAAAAAAAAAAAAAAATCACAAAATGAAGGTAATATCTCTCTCCTTGCCCTCTGTAATAATGTCTTTCTAGGGACTGTCTTCCAATGTACCATTTCCAGCCTGAATAGAAGTTTATCACTAATAAAATGTATTCAATGTTTCTTTCTTTTATACCCCACTATGCCACTTATTATCTGTGGAAATTTTAGACAGTGATTTGGCCTCCTTGACCTCGATGATCATTTTTAAGTGGGAAGCTGTAAAAGATTGTGTAAAAGGTTGTTTTCATCACTGTTTTATGATTCTGTGAGTTGTCTGTTTGTCTTTTCAATCTTAGTTGTATTTGTGTTCCAGATACTGTAACCTCTCTTAGTTTCCACTGCTCCTCTATCTATTTCAAAAGACTTTCCTCACAATATTCCTTAAAGTCTTCCTAGATTCATTTCTTGAGGGCAAAGTAAGAATCATTTTGTGGTCATGTTTACCATTTCCTTCTCCTTATTCTGCTCATTTTAATATGAGAATAGAGGTAAGAATCAATAGGCTTCTACACCAAGGAGTACTGAGTTATTATTCTTCCTGCCTCACCACTGGATACCTGTCGAATGTTGTTCTGTGTGTGTCGGAAAGAAAACTATGGCCGTGACTGTCACCATATTGGACCAGCCCTAGGCTTTCATATTCCTAGCCGAGTCAAGGGAGTTGAGAGATGGTGGCATCATTAGTATCCACCACAGCTTATACAATGAGCATGACTTCTAGTCCTGCAATAAAATAGTTTTGCATGTAATTAGCCGGGCTCGGTGGCTCAGCCTGTAATCCTGCGCCTTGGGAGGCTGAGGTGAGTGGATTGCCTGAGCTGGCGGGTTCGAGACCCACCTGGGCAACTGGGCGAGACCTCATCTCTACAATAAATCAAAAAATTAGCCGGGCATGGTAGCACACGCCTGTAGTTCCAGCTACTTGGAAGGCTGAGGCGGAAGGATCGCCGGAGCCCAGCAGGTCGAGGCTGCGGTGGCCGGGAGTGGCCACTGCACTCCAGTCTTGGCGACAGAGTG